>ML788954.1:1245777-1269208 GCA_009831015.1 Picea engelmannii
AATCTTACTAATCCTTCATATGCCAACTATAAATGTTTGGCGATAATTTTGTAAAAATATTCAAATTTCTAAGGATTTTATATAGTTTTTATAAAATTTTGGCGATTTTTAAGGTAAAATAATTTTATCCTATAGAAATTGGGAGAATCATTTTTAAAATAGCGAATCTCATTTTTGGAAAAACCATGGAAAATTAGCCCATGAGCGAATATTAGCCCCTAAAATCATCCATGACAAAACCCTAACTACCAGCCCTTTCGGCAACACCTGTGAAGTAGATGAAGTCTCACCCGAGGTTGAGGCAGGGGTGGTTGCAGGACTCAAGTGTATACATAATACAACCTAGCTGGGACACAGATCTGTGATCAAAGTAGTTAACAAAGCACTTAGCAGTTAACATTCATTAATATTTAATTCTTGTCCACTTCACAGGAGAAACACCTAATTATAGAACAACGCAATATCTAACAAGATCTAAAACATCCAAGTACTTAGAATATAGAAATAGTTCATATCTAGCATTCATTCACATCACTGAGCACACTAAGCATAACTCACATAACAACCATAATGCACAAAGCAACCACAACACAGGATATACATGGTTCAACCCTGTTACGCATCAAAATTACTCATTAGGATGATGGCCTAGTGTCATCATTACCAATGTTGCAAGTGTCGCATTTCACTTACAAGTGTCAAAAATATCATACTATCATCTTTTCTATGTTGTGTCTCAAATGAAATTATCAAGAACACTTACAAGACACCTCAAAAGATTGATTTTGAAGAGGAGAAGTCATTTGACAAAGAGTATACATATTTGGCCATTGAGAAAACCACTACAAAATCATTTTTGGAAGGAAGCACTCCCCTATACACTATCAGGGAGTGTCAACACTATGTGACCTCTTTTGGGGGAGCGTTCCAGTTCTCTATTCCCCACTTTGAAGGAGAACTGGCCTTTTTTGAGCGAATCTTTGGATTGTTGAGAGAAATCAGGGAAGAATCCCTTCATATTTGGAGTTAGTTGGATTCATATCTAAATTCAAGGCTCGATCTTAGGGAATATCCACAACTAAAGGAGAAGAACCCTCAACTTATCCCAAGAATCTCTTAAGTGGTTTGGCCTCTCCAAGCCTATATAAGGAGGCCTCTTCATGGTGAAAGGAGAGACATTGTGAAGTATCAAACTTATGATCCCATAAGGGAGATATCATTGAAGCATCAACATTCTGTGTGGATTATTTGAGCAAGGGTCTGGACAAACAGAGCTTGTTGAAGATGTTGCACCTACATCCATGGCTATAAGCATATCACTTTGTTTTCATTATTATAAATCTATGCTTGGCCTGTTTCCTTTAAATTTTGTCTACATTTCATGAACTTGTTTCTTTCATAGATCCATTATGAAGCTAATCAGGGTAGAGTAGGAAGTATGTCTCGTTGTTGTTGCTCATTGTATTGCAGAACCTTCTAAAGAACTTGGAGATCAAGATCAGCCTGGATCAAGCAAGGACAAACGTTGTAAAAAGGTATTTACTCTTCTTCCTCCTTCTTCTTTGGATAGTTTAGCTTCATGAAAATGAAATTCAGTGTCCACAATATCACTTTTCTGTCTTGGTCATAGGGGTCTAGTAGCCAAGACAGGATCGACTTGTTTGCAGGGGGATTTCTTTGTAACAGAAATTGGCGACTCCATTGGGGAGGGACCTTGATTTTTGTTTCCTTTCCTAGGTCTTGTTTTGGCCTTTTCTCATTTTTTGACCTTCTCCATACCATGTCTCTGATTCTTAGATATGTTGATTGACCCTTTATTTCATCCTATCCATTTTGATTGTTTGAGTTTGCTTGAGTTTTTTATTTTCTAGAAATTTTTCTGAATTTTTAGTGGCTAGCGACCACTACCTCTTCTACCAGAGCGTTGGCGCTCCCTGCTAGTCTTATACAGAGCATTGGAACGCCCTGGTGCCCTTTACACCAGAGTGTTTCCCCTTTTCTATGAAAAATCTTCTAGGTTTTCATTCTCTGAGTTCATTTCTTTCTTTTGGCACTTGCTAAGGATTCTTACAACCTTAGTACATCTTTGTGTTGGCCTTCAACACTCTGTTTTATGAGAATTGACCACCTTTGTTTGGAATTTTGATGTTTTTTCCTTACCTTGACGTCACTCTTTGTCTTTGACGATTTAGAGTCAACCTACTATTTTCCTCACTTATCTGATTGAGTGAAAGCTTTTGTGAGGAAATTCAAAGGTCTATGCACCATCCCATTTGATATTTGAGGTCATCTTGTCGAAGCCTTTTTCCTTCTTTTTGAGTTTTTGGCTTTCTTTTTGCAAGTTTTGTTATCTTTGTCTTTCTTGTTTAAATCACGATGAGAGTGTGTGTTTTTTTGTGTGAAACTTGCTTCTGATTGTCTGAATCTCATTGATCTTAAAGTCTAAATGACATAGGGAGATCTACATCAGATTGATTATCATTCACACATAAATCAAAAGGATACATTTTTTATGATTGTTTTTGGATATTCGAACAACATTCTATGAAATTTTTAGCATTATATTGGATTTGATTGAGAAACCATTGATTGAGGATACTGCATCTTAGTGTTTGAAAGTAAAAAGAACAATTTTCTCCTTCCCTTAAATAGCCATTCATTGAAATAAAATACTTCTTATCATTTCTTATGCATTTTTTTGGGAATTGAGTCATAATACCATCAGTTTCTTTTTCATACACCCTTGAGTAAAGAACAGCTACAAAATTAACGCTAATTAGAATTTATCTAGAACATTTTGTTTTTAGAATCTTCCACCAACATTAGACTAGGATTATCACTTTGGATTAGGCTGTGAGTACAACTCTCCAAAGTATTCAAAACAAACATTAGCATCTTGAGATATGGAGATAAAATCCATTTATCATATAGGCTTTCTAGGATCCCCCTCTCACATAGGGGTTACGTACGAGGTCACATTCAGGAGAGTTATGGAGATTATCCCTCCGTGGTTCAACCATTTGTAGTAGTCAGATCATATATTGAGGGTTCTTCTTGAGGTTCAGCTGGTTTCATTTTTTCTCGGTGCTTCGTGAACTCTGAATCCATTCGGGGTCCTCTAGAGTTCTACTGGTCCACTTGTCCTCAGTTCTCTCAAAGGATTTCATATTTGTTATCCTGATCATACGTTTGGAATGGAATATCGACTGTACCCACCTAGGGGTTAACTATGAGTTGGTATCCTTAGTAGCCATAATATTTAGGTTATTACACAAGGTGACAATGAAGGGAAGTCTCACTGTACCTGAAACAGACGTTGGTCAAACTCACTCGGGCTCCTTGGAGGGTAAATCCACAATTACTGCACGGAAGCTTGCACCAAGGCATAAGTCCGTTAAGCAAGTCGCCATCGTAACTGTTCCACCCACTCATATCCTAGCCCCTTCTTGACTTGATCACACGTCGTTGGATTTCATCACCAACTAGTACGGTCATCGAGAGAAGGTTTTGTTTGCTTGGTTTGATTCCTAAATTTTTAGTGTATGTTGTTTCTTTTCGTTAGTCAGCCATAGATTTGTTTTTTTGTTCGTTACTTAGCTCAAGAAACATCGGCCTTCGTTGTTCACGTAGGATGAAAGGGTTACCCACGAAATATCTCAAGGGTTATCTACCTTTTCTTCCCAGCTCTTCAGAAGGCCCTACTGAGGCTCATAATGAACTAGGCTCTGAGGTTGGAAGCACACACTCTCTAGAAGAGTTCCGAATTGTTTTTGATTATTTGGAAGCTTTTAGAATCAACCCATCTTTGAGTATTAGGAAAGAACCGCATCCGTTGTGGGTGAAATCATCTAGAGAGGTTGTTGTTATTAAAAAAACTGAGGTATCCACTGGACCTCATGCAGGATCTGGAGTAGAGGATCCCTTTTTCCAAACTGAATCATTTAGGACCCCAACTCATACTGTTGGAACCCATGGTTTTGGTCCTGTCCCATTGACAGTCTGTGATCTATACAGTAACCTAGGAGTGAATCTCAATCAACCCATGGCATCACAAGTACCCGAGACATAAGTTAGTTATACAGTACCTTTAAATGACTTTACTGGTATGACCAGTAAAGTCATCACTGTTGCATACCAATTGTTGATTGGTTCTCACTTGAACCTTAGTATCTAGATGACCCATTCTACTATGGTCCTGCATGTTGCTACAATCCCCACCAGAAATACGACACCATCCCAGGCTCCAATTGGAACACCACTTAGACCAAATCAATCAATCCCACTTGGGTACATAGATTTGAATCCTTCCATTACCAACACTACCCAGGTTACACCCGGAGGCTCTATCCCTACACCTTTGTTTGCAGGAACCGGTCTTGGTGCCTCTAATCTGGCATGAACCTCTGGTCATTCATTTTTTGGTTTTCAAATCCCTCTGGGCACTCAACCTCATGCTAGGGGGAAACCTCCATTTGGGAGTCAAACTGAAATGGGGACGCAATCTCAAACTGGAATCACTAACCTATCATATGGGTAGAATGTGAAACCAAATCCTTGGCACATTCCTTTTTCGGGAAATCCACTATTCCCTGGGGGGAAACATCCTCAAGGAAAACAACAACCTTATCCTCCTTATGTAAAAAAAAAATATCCACCTTATGGGAAAACCCAGCAACCAACTTATAATCCTTTAAACCCATCAGGTTATCCTCAATATCCACATGTTTCTCAACCATCCTCAAATCCTATTTATTCTGGTCAGCCACAACCGAATGTAGGAGGATCTAATGTATATAATTATCCACCTAACCCAGTTTACGGTCCTACTGGTATTCCCATGCCGCACTAGTATCATCCTCATGTTAACCAACAACTACCATTTCTCACGACT
Organism: Picea engelmannii; assembly: GCA_009831015.1. Taxonomy (NCBI): domain Eukaryota; kingdom Viridiplantae; phylum Streptophyta; class Pinopsida; order Pinales; family Pinaceae; genus Picea; species Picea engelmannii. The sequence goes on from ML788954.1 coordinate 1,250,669, forward strand.
CTGGATCCCCCAGACTTGTCTCAATTAATCAATGATCCTATATTGCATTATCCTTTTTGGCTAGTCATCCTTGCTAAATTACCTTCCAATATTCCAAAATTTGACAGTAAAGCTGGAGAAGACCCGAACAATCATGTGATGACTTTCCATTTTTGGTGTTCATCGAACTCCTTAATGGACGATTCTATCCATTAACGTCTTTTTCAGTGAACACTTATGGGCTCAGCAGCCAAGTGGTATATCGAACTTCCACATGGTTATTTCCAAGAGTTTAACTCCCTTTCAATGTCCTTTCTCATGCACTTTCAACTACCCATTCAATACAAGACAGGTATCGAAATCCTAACCTCCCTTCATTAGAAAAACTCTGTGCATATCTCTGATCATATTCATGAGTGGAAGCAACGACGAAGGTTGATAAAAGGAATCATTCCTGACCAATTATTGGTGGAATGGTTTACTAAATCACTATTACCCCCCATTGCTCGTGATGTCTCCATGGGTGGTGTAGTCAATGAGGAAGAGGCCATTTCTCGAGCTTAGTACCTAGATTTGGTTTATTCCCAATATTGTACTTTGTATGAGTTAATCCCAAATGCTACCCGTGAAAATATCGATCCATCTAAACCGTCATCCAAATCACATGCGGATGGAGTTATCGTCTCCATCAAAACCCAATCTGTTTCCCAGTCGACTAGAACGGAAAATTGATCTTCTCCAGCATCCACTTCCAGTTCGACCACACCCTCCTCTACCTCCCCCCAAACTCAAATCTCTGAGGTGAATGCAGTTCAATCTGCCCCTTAACAACAATCCGGAGATAAGAAAAAGACAAAGAACAAAAACAAGAAGAATAATAACAATGAACAACCTAAAGCTCAAAACCCACCACCTTCTAACAAAAAGCAACCACAGTGGAAATTGAAGTTCTCATGTCTTATTTGTGGTGACGATCACTACACTTGAGACTGTCCACATTGCGATGAAGTAGCCAAATGTTTCAAGGGGAATTCCCAACCTGCCGTGCTTACTCATCCTTTTCCTCAACAACGATATATGGTTTCTCAAACCCCCTCTCCAGGGAGCAGTTCCATCCACCCTTCTCATGATGAAGCCTCGACAAGTGCCCATCTATATATATATATATATATATATATATAACGAGATTTATTTAACCACCCACTCTACGATCTACGACACACCAATTAAACCTGACAAAGGAAAGGTCACTAACGGTTCTTTACTGGATCCATCACCATCCTCCGTTAGCCCTCCATCTGTCAATATTTTGTCTGGATCACTTGAGATCGAGAAACCCACGTTTGACTCTATATTACTCCCTCCTAAGAGAACTATCCATAAATCTACCTTTAATCCTAGTTTGTGTGTTGCCCAGAACTACAACATTGTTGAATATTTGGCTCAAGCACCGTGTACTATGTCTGCATTAGAATTTCTACAACACTTCCACATTCAACATAGAACGCTCTTGGCCACTATTGGAACTTTTGATCCTGATTCATCCAACAATATCATGTTTAAACTGGATAATTTTACATCTCGACTCTCTCACCAACTTTCTTTCCAAGTTGATGTTGTTGTTCATAATCAACAAATTCACCGAACCATTTTGGATGAGGAAGCCTCTACTTGTGTCATGTATTTATCTTGCTGGAAAAGATTGAAATCACCCGCACTTAACAAATCCCCAACTATGTTGCGTGCATTCGATGGGCAAGGTTTTCATCCTCACGAATTATTACAGTTCTTATCCATTCAGTTAGGCGGTAAAATTGTTACTATTGATGTCGAGGTGGTCGATGCTCCTCTCAATTACTACCTATTAATTGGAAGAAGTTGGTTTTATGCTATGAATATCATTGCTTCATCGGTATTTTGATGTGTACAATTTCCTCATCAGGGAAAAATTGTCACTTTCGATTCGTTAGATTTTTGTACACCCGATGTTCACACTCTCGATACCAACAATATTCCATTCTTGGGAGATCACAAGATCACATATGAAAGCGTTGGTGTTGGATTGTTGAAAGACTCTATCCTCATGGGTACCTTCCCTACAACACTTCCAACCACCACACATCATATTTCCATAATCAATATGATTTCGACTATGGTTTACTAATCCTTGGAATCATATGACCCTTAGGTTGTACATAGTCCTTTGGAATTTGATTCACTAGGTGACACCATGCCACTTAGTCCAGCTGAAACCTCATACATTGCTATCCAATCTACCTCTCCCTCCTTGGATGACCAACATATCTTGGCACCCGATAGTTACTCAATGCCATCGTGGTTAAATTCCTTGACATCTGCATTCGACTACATTTCCCAAATTTTTCCTTCCGATGAATCTATAATGGAAATGCTTAGTATCAACGACATACCTTGGGATGATAGCCACCATCGATCCTCTTTTCTTCCGCCTCTCAAAGAAATTCAAGAAGACATACACTCTATATTCCCTCCTAATGTTGTCAATTTTCCACAATCTCCCATCCTCACACAAGATACTCTTTATGAGGGGAATTTGGGCAACATTTCATCTATGATCATTATCGAAATTTTGATCAAGGAAGGTGTCATGGAAAACATTATCCTCGATGCTAATTGTTCACCTGAGGAAGTGGTCTCTTCTACTGCTTATCATAACGAAAGCAGTAGAAGAGACCACTTCGCAGATAACGAAAGATTCTTGGTGTTTGCGGAGCTTATCTGTGACTTTCCCCATGCTGATGACGATACTGAGCCCATATATTCTCTCCCCGATGAGACTCTACTCCTCATCAGAACATCCAAACCTTGGTATGGAGATATCCTTCTTTATCTCCAGACCCAACGTTTTCATCCTGATATCTCTCATGAAGAGCATCGTCGTATCCACCATCATTCTCATTGCTACCTTATCGTCGGTGACACTTTGTATCTCCGTGGTATTGATACTATCCTATGACGATGTTTGACTCATGAAGAGGATGAACACATTATTAATGACTTTCATCTTGGATCCTGTGGTGGTCATCTTTCTGGGATGGCTATAGCTCAGAAAATCTTACGTGTCGGCTACTTTTGGCCCTCTATTTTCAAATATTGTATTGAGGCATTCAAAAAATTCCCACCCTGCCTAATTTTTAAAAACAAGGCATGCACCCACCCTGCTCCTCTACATCACGTTATTACCATTGGCCCATTTTCCAAATGGGTCATTGATTTCATGCAGTGTAAGCCTACCTCAACCGAGGGGCACGGTTATATAATCATCTCCGTCGATTACTTTACAAAATGGGTTGAGGCTATTCCTACCTTTCTGAATGATGTTCATACTACAATTATTTTCTACTTTAATCACATCATCACTCACATTGGTGTTCCAAAATCCATTGTCACTGATCATGGTTCACATTTTCAAAAACATATGATGACTGAGTTGCATGCCAAGTTGGGTTTTCACCATGAAAACTCATCCCCGTATTATCCTCAAGCTAATGGACAAGTTGAAGCTATCAACAAGGTCCTTAAAACCATGATCCAATGGATGGTAGGGGAAAAAAAGACATCTTGGCATTTACAACTTTTCACCTCTCTCTGGGCTTATCGGACGTCAATAAAAACTACTACTGGATTCACTCCCTTCCAACTAGTATATGGCATAGAAGTTGTTTTACCAATCGAGTGCAAAATTCCCTCGTTGAAACGGTCTTTACCTTAAGAAGTACTATGCATAGGACATCTAGCATATGTTCTTTGTACACTATTGTATTTTTAGTTTGGTGTGTCTTTTTATTTTGCGTGCTCGAGTTTTTCCTTAGCCACTTATACTATGTCTTGTGTTTTCATGCGTAGATGACATCTTCCTTTCCTGTCTTTGTCGGGTTTGTGGATGGCGTTAGTCGACACACCCAAACCGTTGCTTCTGTAGCTTGGTTCATTTACCACTCCAATGAGTTGGTGGGTTCCGGAGGTATTTTCTTAGGATCGGAAACTAACAACATGGTAGAATATCATGCTTTCATCAGACTTTTAACTGAAGCCTCCTCCCTAGGTGTTTCTTGCATGATCATCAACCTAGACTCCCAACTCATGGTATGTCAACTTAATCGAATCTACGTTATTTTCAATCCTATCCTACTACATCTCCACTTACGAGTTCATCGTCTTGAACGAATGTTTGATTTTATCCAATACAGATACATACCAAGAGAACTCAATACCATTTCAGATTTGTTAGCTAATTACATCATGGATAGGTATATCGCACATAGATAATTTTTCATAAAGGAAATAAATCACATCACATATCATCATGTAAATTAAAACACATCACATAAAAGACATCATTACTTGTAAATCATTTGGCACTGTAAAAACTCAGAAATGTATATATATATGGCATGACCGAAAATGTTTGATTACATCAAAATGGTACATAGATAGGAAAAATGTATCGTTCCCATAACATCGTCATAAAGACTATAAAAAAAAATGAGTGAAATCATAGTCCTCCCTCATCACATTGTGCTCCAAGTAGCACATCACCACATGGGCTACTCATCTCAGTAAAGAGTTAATACTCTTAGGGACTCCCACTATGTGTCTCTGCAAGTGCAAGGATATGTTCTCCCTCTCAAGAGGAGGGATACCCGTCGTAAAACCATGGAGGTTTATCTCCACCTCTTGGATACCCCCTGCCGCTACTACTACTTGAGCATCCCGCAGTGCCCCAATGACAGTATCTCTACCAGACGTGTTGCTCCCTTATCTGCATGATGAAATGATACATCCATTAGGAACTCTTCTATGTACCCAAAATAAAATAATATAAGTTTTAAAATAAAATAAAAAACACTTGACAAGATATTTTATGGTTTCTTATCCGATGCGTGCCATTCCACCTCATATGGAAGGACTAGGTCCATGCTTCCCCGAAAATCCACTCCGGCATATCGAAATTCTTCTATCACAATCAATTAGCATCCCACCCAAGCGAAGAAATCATTGGTGAATTTGAACTCTGAATCTGAGCCCAGTCTCGGAGACAGGCTAGTCCATCGCTCCATACATGGTTCTCCCACTGGTCCTACTGTTAATGCAATTTGAGGTTGCATTTGAGGAATGTGTTCTAAGAATAACGAAACCAACAATGAACCATCCCAAAACTGGTTCTGCTTCCCTACTCTGCATTGTGTAATCTTCTCCTTCACATTTTGAAGGAACCCTGTACTCTAGTTAAACAATGTTGGCTCTAGACATTGTAAACCATAGGCCACCTGTGATCTTTAAACTAGGTGTGCACTGGTACTTCCCGCTATACTAATAATGGAAAATAGAATGGAACAAAGAGGCATATCCCTGATATCTTTGATTGTGAGTCTACATCCCACTAGTCTTGCTCCTAGGACACAATGCTTTTCAGGTGCTCATCCATAGGCACCGGAAGTGCCCCATGTCTGGATAAAACTACGGGAGCCCCTCTTTTCGAGAGGTCAGTCAGGATGTATACATATTCCAACTCTATGGTAAGAAGTTGTGTTCCAATTTGGAACCCTTGTTCTGCGACGTTCCATAGCCCGATCATATGCTCGAGAAGAAGAATCTCTTTCTTCATTTTTTGCATTTTGAAGAACTTGAGGAGAACACAATTCCTCAATGCAGCCCATGTTCAGGTAATTTTCAAGGTGACCACATCATCAAGTTCATTCTCTCTTTATTTCCACTCGATCATGATTATTGTTGAAGTTACTTGCAATCATCAACAACCAAAATTCATTAATCACGTTTTTTCGAAAATTTTTGGGCAATTGAAAAACTTTAAAAAAAATGTTTTCCTTATTTATGAGGCCAACGCCCCTTTCATATGCACATCAATGCACCAACATAGCCCCATAGTAGCCACCTGGGCATTTTAAAAATTAGAACGCACACCATTCACATTTTGGAAAGCGCTGCCAAATTTTGGGCAGCGCCCTCTTCACCACTACACTAGAGCATTGGCACGCCTCTCATCGGCTTGTAGGGGTGATTTAAAAATTGGGTATCACTTCCCCACTAATCCTAGAGGAGTGCGGAGCCCTTTTGGGCACTTGAGCTAAACCATGGCATCAAGTTTTTCACCCAATCATTGCCTAAAAACGAAATTTGAACCATACAAATGAAAGAAAGGAAGAAGAGCACTAACCTGGTCCAAACGGCAAGGAAAATGGCTGACCATAGCTATGACACCAAACAATGTAAGATTCACCTCCAAAGCACAAATTCTCCACTACTACAAATCTTTGCACAAATGAAATGGTAAATGATATTTTTACCCCATTTTACTATTATAAAATTCATTTTTGCCTAAGATATAGTTATTTTTGGGTTTTGAAAATATTTTGGAGCCCTTATTAATCCCCTGGAATGCAGTTTTTGACATTATTGATAGGTTTCAGAGCAGTTTTGTTTGTTTTTTCATCTTGTCACATTCACGAGCATAGTCTTAGTTCGTTCTCAATCTCAAACAAATAAGAATGTGCCATGTAAACTTTTATCTCTTTTTTGGACCCCCATGGATACACGAAAAAGGAACCCCTTGCAGTTCTCTTTAATCTCTTTTCAGACTCTCTAAATGTGAAAAGATTGTTGAGTTATCTTGCTTCCTTTCCCACTCGTTAAATGGTTTGAAAGGGCATCTTTCGAGTGATAATTTATCTCTTTTTTGGCCTCACAAGACTAACATTACGAAAAAGGACAACACTGGATTCGTCTTTAAGTCATTTTCAGACTCTCTAAATATGAAAAACCATCGAATTTACCTTCTCTGGACTCGTTAAACAATGATACATTGAAGGGCCCATATGGGACTGAATCCTTACTTCTTCCAATTCGTTAAACAAAGGAAGAGGGACTTACTGAAGGTGAGTTATATCGAGCATGTGTTACCCTCCTCAAGCTCGTTAAACTAAAAAGAGGTAATCGTCTATTTGGATGGGGGGGGGGGGAATTCAAGGAAGCAAGCCAAGCAGTTTTTGGGAACATTACAAGTGATTCTTACAGTATCCCTTGAACACGACATTTTATCTTTGCATGCATTTTTATCCTTTGAAGCTTTGCACTGAACGAATCCTTTGAGTTTCCTTACTCCTTTTGTTCACCCAACGAAATTCATAGTATCCACTGCATCATCAAGTTTTGGTCCTTGTCAAGTTTCTATTGTCATGACTCAGTGTTCAAGGGAAGTATCTGCCTCAAGAGTCAACCATCACAAATTCATGTTTCAATACTCGTTTCAATACATGTTCATTTGATCCACCAATTACATCTCTATGTCATTTTCGTGTCGTTGATGGGGGATACACCAAGGCCCTCCCTCGACAAGTTTATTCCTGTTGACTTCAACACATTATCCAAGAGATAGACTTAGAAACCAGTTAGTACCTTGGGACCTGCATGCCTTAATGGCAGGCCTCCTCGTGTCCTATAGTGGGTTTATATCATTGACCTCTAATCGGATGATTCGATGGATGTTCGACTTCATCTCATCGATTCACATTCGTTGGAATGTACTAGAGTACCTTGGGAATCATTTACATCAATGGTGATTTCCCTCGTGCTTGTTAACGGTTTACCTCATTGACCAGTAATCAAGTGGTTTCTTCCATGTTCGACATCAAGACATCTATTCACATGCTTAGATTCGTACTACATCAGGATCATTAAGAAGACCCTGGGTTGAGTCATCACTCTGATCTGTACTTTACCCAGAATGTGACAAAGTTTCTTTTGAACATTGACACATATATTGTTACATAGATCCACTTTGTATTGGTCATGGCTATGTCTTGTCATCTCGTAGATCCACTGTGTATTCTTCATGGCTATGTTCAGTTTAGGTCATAGAAGTATAGATCCACATTGTATCTTTAGTGGCTATACCTTTTTGTCAATATAATTATGGATCCGCAATGTATTTTATGGCGGCCATACCTTGAAAGTCTTTATCACTCAAGCATAGGTATGCCTGCCTTGGGTTTGAAACATGTCACTATATTTGTTTGATGGTTGTGTACAGCTTCTATCAAGTTCTTTGCGTCCATACCCTTGCTTGAAAATTTCTACAAAGTACTTCAGTCATCAGTTCTCATCTTCTAACATCACACTTTGGGGGGAAATCTGTTACACATCAAAATTACTCATTAGGATGATGGCCTAGTGTCATCATTACTAATGTCGCAAGTGTCACATTTCACTTACAAGTGTCACAAATATCATATTTTCGTCTTGTCTATGTTGTGTCTCGGACGACATTATCAAGAACACTTACAAGACAACTCAAAAGACTGGTTTTGAAGAGGAGAAGTCATTTGACAAAGAGTACAAGTCTTTGGCCATTGTGAAAACCACTACAAAATCATTTTTGGAAGGTAGTACTCTCCTATACACTGTCAGGGAGTGCCAATGCTCTGTGACCTCTTTTGGGGGAGCGTTCCAACTCTCTGTGCCCCATTCTGAGGGAGCACTGGCCTTTTTTGAGTGAATCTTTGGATTGTTGAGAGAAATCAGGGAAGAATCCCTTCATATCTGGAGTTGTTTGGATTCAGATATGAGGTCAAGGCTTGATCTTAGGGAAGATCCACAAATAAAGGATAAGAAACCTCAACTTATCCCAAGAATCTCTTAAGTGTTTAGGCCTCTCCAAGCCTATATAAGGAGGCCTCTTCATGGTGAAAGGAGACACATTGTGAAGTATCAAACTTATGATGTCATAAGGAAGATATCATTGAAGCATCAACATTCTGTGTGGATTATTTGAGCAAGGGTCTGGACAAAGAGAGCTTGGTAAATCTATTGCACCTACATCCATGGTTGTAAGCATCTCACTTTGTTTTCATTAATATAAATCTATGCTTGGACTGTTTCCTTTAAAGTTTTTGTACATTTCATGAACTTGTTTCTTTCATAGAGTCATTATGAAGCTAATCATGGTAGAGTAGGAAATATGTCTCATTGTTGTTGCTCATTGTATTGCAGGACCTTCTAAAGAACTCGGAGATCAAGATCATCCTGGATCGAGCAAGGACAAACGTCAGTAAAAAGGTATTTACTCTTCTTCCTCCATCTTCTTTGGATAGTTTAGCTTCATGAAAAGGAAAGTCAGTGTCCACAATAACACTTTTTCGTCTTCGTCATAAGGGTCTAGTATCCAAGAGAGAATCCACTTTCCCATAGGGGGATTTCTCTGTAACAACCCCCGGCGTGGGGATACGTCCACCAACTCTTCTTCTCTTTATTATCTTCATTCAATGCACAGAGCCATAAGACGCACTCCACATACGATAGGATATTTGTGCGTACCTCGCCAGATCCTCCTTCCCCGAGTTAGGTTACATCACAAATCCTTCTTACATAGTCTGCACACCAACTTCTTAGAATCACTTGTACTTAGCTCTGCAAGTCTTAACACATAGTATGCACAAAGCCTCTAGCTCTGCACTAAGCCATAAACATTCACTACTACTACTACCTTCTTACATCACCTAGATATCTATTTATTCATTGCAAATGGGGCCTAAACATGGGTCAACCCATGGGCTGACATCCCATTCCCATTACATAAACCCTAAACCCAAAAATCCCATAAAAGGGGGAGAGATCCCGTGATCTCCACTTCGCCTTGCGCTCCACCTTCGACCAGTCTATCGAAGTCCCAAAAATGGTCGAACATGACCAAGGTTCTCCACAAAACTGGTCAAGGGCCAACAGGCCCCCAACACTCACATGTGACTCATCCCAAGTTGCGTTGATCTGGGTAACTCTGCCTCAAAGGCCTCGAGATTGGCTCAAGCCAGGGATGATTTTAAGGATGGAAATGTATTTTAAAATGTAGAAACCTTGGCGAATCTTACTAATCCTTCATATTCCAACTATAAATGTTTGGTGATATTTTTGTAAAAATATTAAAATTTATAAGGATTTTATATAGTTTGTATAAAATTTTAGCGATTTTTAAGTTAAAATAATTTTATCCTATAGAATTTGGGCGAATCATTTTTAGAATAGAGAATATTGTTTTGGGAAAAACCATAGAAAATTAGCCTATGAGTGAAATTTAGCCCCTAAAATCATCTATGGCTCGAGATGGCTCGACCTGTTGCTTCGCCAGAGCCTCCTGCTCGATGAACTCTTGAAGAACCCTCTTCTTCATAGGTCCTTCCAAGTGTTGTTCTACTATGTTGACCACTTGTTCGAGTTCTGCACCTCATCCTTCAATCTCCTCAAAAAGTGTGCAAGATTCATCCTTGATTTGCTAGAGATTCTAGGTCACTTCCATGACTTTACTCTAGATGGAATGGACCTACTGTTGAATCATGCATTGTTCTTGGGACCTTATCATCCTCTCAAACGTGGACAATGGATTCAATTGTGCTTGCATTGTTTCTACCTACTGCTTTTCCTCCTAGAGCTATGACTCCAGTGTCCTTAGTTCAGGGTCCACTCCAAGGCGCTCGTAAGTCTGTGCACTTCAACTGCTGAGTTGTGTGCATTCTAAGGCTAATGCCTTGATTCTCTGGACTGTGCTTCGGGTAGTTTATTCCCTTTGGTCTCGCACTTCCTATGGAGTTCTTGGCACTGCTTGTAATTCTACTTCCGTTTCTCTTTGTTGCAAATGTTGAATGGCTTCAACAAGCTTCCCCACTTGACTCTCCACTAGGTGTTCTTCCATCTATTCTAAGCCCATCACAGAGAAAATTTCTCTAGTGATTGCTTCTTTAACTCCAATCTACTCTGCGAGCAGTTGTTCTTTCTCCTTCTGAATCTGCGCTCTATCCCTTGCAAACTTTGCCTGGAGGTCATCTTTTTCTTGTTGGGAAACTCGACGTTTCTCTATGGATTCCTCTTTTGCTTTCTTCAGGGCCTCTGTGGCCTATTATTTTTCCTCCTGAAAGTGACACAGTCAAGATTCTTTCGCATATTCTATTCTCCATAGTTGGGAAGGCTCATCTCCCAACTCAATCCCTTCAGATGACTATGGCACAATAGACATTGTGCAGCTGAAGTAGAGGGATTTTTGTACCCCTTTCAACTCTATTGAAATCCTATCATACATGGTCCCCTGTGTTTCATCTTTTCACTGCAAGATATCCTTCAAGGTGTCTGACATAGAAACAATGATAAGGTCAATGTCATGCACCGTTAGCAAAATCTAAAATGGTGGTTTATTGGCTTTTGAATTCTTCTGCAATGTAGGTTTCTTGAGGGGAACCTTTCTTTTCTTGGATTTCTCATATTGATCAAGGGGGTCCCTAGGTAGTGTTACTTCACCCTAATCTGGTTTGTCTTCCTTCCCTTCATTCTCTTCCTTATCTACTTTGTCACCTCCTCCCCCTCTAGGTGAATCTGAAGCAATCTCTTCTAATGTGTCGTTCAGTTCTTGTACCTGTTCCTTATCTTTCCTTCTTCTACTATTGGGTGCATCATATTCTTTGCGAGTGACAATAGGACTACCGATGAGGTCAGGGTCAGACAGTTCTGCTTGGTTGACTGGTATAAGGAACTCTTCAGGCCATTCCTTAGTTATTTCCTCCATGTCCTCCTTAGTGATCTTATAGTAGGATTTAAGCTCTTCTTTATTTTCATCTCCTTGCACAGTGATATAAATAAAAATTTTATCTACACTGAACTTGACAAATGGCCTGAACCTATGTAGGGTGTTTGACGTCATACAAGGGAAAGACTCAATAGCCCTCTTCAACTGCAATTAATAGGTGTGGAACACTGTGTTTCACTGTCATTTCTTAGCCATGTCGCTCGAGTACTAGAACGTAGTGAACTTCATGGCTAGGGGTTTGGATGGCTCAATATTAGGGAAGGTAGCTACTTCTGGCATATCCTAAGCAATGAAGGCGATGAGGATTAGCAGCCAAGTGGAATGGAACTCACAGCCCTGATCCTAAGATTCGTGACAGTTTTTCTCTAACTGGTTGACGAGGTAGCTCGCTCAGTTCACTTGTATTCCTTCAATGCATTTTCTCGCGAGGTCAACAATAAACCCCGTGACCTACATGGGTCTGCTCTTTCTTCCATTATGGACGGAATCTACCTTTTATCCTCACTTCCCCTTCTCCACATCACCATAGGTATCTTTGATTCTCTATGCCAGGGCGCAATCTGCAGCCTTCCCTAGATAAAAGTCTTGTGGGTCTGTTCCTTGCATGCTTAATCCGATGATCCGATGGATCAGCATCAGATCTACGGTGATGCACTTGTCTAGCCATAAATAGCCTCCATCGAAGCAAGACAATAGGATTTTAATGCACACATTGACCTCTTGATGCCTTCCAAAGTGGAGTATCTTCATTATGTTCAGTATGGTGGAACTCGTGATGTCCATGGTCCATGGCTAGGGGATGATCTTCGACTTCATCCACTTTGTCTTGGTCAAATAATTATGTAGGGCGAGTATGCCATAGTTCTTTCGATCTCCCAAGTTGAAGTCATTGATCTTCAACGTCATAATCTATCCCAACTATGCATATCCCCTTCGGAAGGTACGCAGTGATCAAGGTCTAGTCGAAGTCCCTCGAGACACTATCACGACTAACCATGCTAGCTAGAGGTGGGATATAGTCAGGAAGGATAAATTGGATGATATTTGCATTCGCCAAGTCATCACGATTCTTGCTACATTTCTTAGCAACGGGTCGACTAGACCGACGTTGTGCAGTCGACGGGGATGCTTCCAATCCTCGCATCAATGAAGCTTATATACCTATGGACATCACCTTTTCAGCCATGAGGTCTATTAGGATCTCTTCGATGGAATTTTCTACTATGCTAATGTCGTCTGACATGCATGCTCGAGGTCATATATCTCAGGTCAGTGAGAAAACACTCAATGTAACAGAATGGGTGGCGAGCTCTCAATAATCACTATGTGAAAGTAAATAGTTCTTTGTGGGCTCAGAGAATCACAATTGGCAAAAGTGTTCTCGGTTAAAATATCGATGGGATAAATAGACAACGTCGTAATGGATTCTTCCAATAGGAAGGAGTGCCTCAATCAATGCAATTCCATCCATTATGGCACTGTCCCAACGGTCCAATGGTGAACATTCCAGCAATAATTGTGGTTCTATCCGTTCTAGAGCGTCGTTCTAATGGTCGGAACGCCTCCAACAGTCATATTGATTCATCATGGCGAAGTGCCAAATTTGCATTGTTTTGATATCCCATCGAAGTTCCAGTTCTGCAAACCTTCCTTCTACGAAGTCCTCTCTGGAACTTCCTACAATTTTTCTAACTTTTCTTTCTTCTTACTGAGCTTTTTGGATTTATTTCCTGTGATTTGAGTCACTAGTTTCGTCTTTCCATTATTGTTATTATCTCCTCTTGGCATAGTAACTTCGCACGGTGGAGGGTCTTTCGTAGGGTTCAAGGATAATACTTCTTCTCTTTATGTGGTAGGTGCTCTACTCTCCTGTATGGACAAGGGTTTCAAGTCTTCCTGTGTGCTTTCAACTTCGATAGTCGGGTCTCTACTCCTTAGTATCTTTGAATTGTCCTCTTGTTCTTCTATTAGACATTATATTCTCCTAGCCATGAAATCTCTTAGTTCTTTCTTTTTCTATTCTATAGATTCCTCTTCTTGTTTCCTTTGTATCCGATCTTTCTCAACCCAAGTTTTTCCTAGCAAAATATCAAATGGGGCATTGTTCTCAACAAACTTAACAACATCAAATTATTCTTTTGTCGAAGTTCCATGAGAAATCATAGGTATCTAGGTAATTCTTCCACATATGGTTATCATCTTCCCTTCAAACGATCATATTCTTCCCAATGAAGGAACCATAGCAGGCTTTCCCAAAATTTCCCAAGTTCTTTTTGTCATGATATTCACCTGTGTTTCCTCATCTAGGACACAATATATGTTGAAGTCTCCTATTCTTGTCTCTATGCACTCCTTCTCTTTTAAGACCTATGATAAGTTGATGTATTTGTGACCATTCATGGTTTCTTTCATCTAAAATAATATAGTCTCTGATTCTTTCTGGTTCTTGAGAATATTCTTAGTCTCTTGACCTTCCTCATGGTATTCTTGTCTCATGTTCATCTTTTCAACTTTAGAAATTATTCTAGGGAAATCCAAAAATTCATGTCCATTAGCCTTACAACAAAGGAAAATAGGACCTCGACCAGGGAATTCCTTAGCAAGATGTCCCGGTCTTCTACAATTATAACAAAGAGTCAATCCTCTCTTTATCTTGAATGATCCCCAACCTTTCTTGTACTACGCACTAGGATCACAGTGGTGGATCTGCAAAAAATTCATTCTAGGATCCTGCATCCACTTGTTAGTCCAATAGTTCTTTCTATGCATAGGAATAACATATATTTCACTAGTTCTATCAGATCTATTCATATCAAATCTTCTTTCTTCTAGTTGTGCCCTAGTTTTCAAACTAGTAAAAAATATATTAAACATACCTAGATCTGTTCTTTCAATACAAAAAATTTCACTTATCTTACCTTTCTTGGAGCACAAAGCTTTACGGTCTTACCTCTTTTCTTCAGATCGGGCTTTTTTTCTTAGCACGGAGCTTCGCAAGTCAAGTAGAGTATTGCGCCCTAAAGAAACAGATCTATGCACAGAGCCTTATCTTTTCTTCAGTTCCTAGCAATCACAGTTTCAGGTCCTGGCAACGAGACCATTTGTTGGCACAGGGGTAGACCTAAGGTTCAATGCTTCAACAACACAACAACAAAACCCTAACTAACAGCCCTTTCGGAAACACCTATGAAGAAGGTGAAGTCTCACCCGAGGTAGAGGCAAGGGTGGTTGCAGGACTAAAGTGTCTACAACCTAGCTGGGACATGGATCTCTGATCACAGTACTTAACAAAGCACTTAGCAGTTAACATTCATTAATATTTAACTCGTATCCACTTCATAGGAGAAACCCCTAATTACATAACAACGTAATATTCAACAAGATATAACACATCCAAGTACTTACAATATATAAATATATCAGATCTATCATTCATTCACATCACTAAGAACTAAACTACTATATCAAATGAATATAACATATATTTCTACACTAAGCATAACTCACATAACAACCATAATGCACAAAGCAACCACAACACAGGATATACGCGGTTCACCCGCAGTGTGGGGCTACGTCCACCAACTCTTCTTCTCTTTATTATCTATGTTCAATACACAGAGCCACAAGACCCACTCCGCATAGGATAGGATATCTGCATGCACCTCGCTATATCCTCCTTCCCTAAGTTAGGGCACAACACAAAGGCTTCTTAAACAGTCTGCACACCAGCTTCTTGCAATCACTTGCACTTATCTCTACAAGTCTTAACACATAGTATGCAAAAATCCTCTAGCTCTGCACTAAGCCACAAACATTCGCTACTACTACTAATTTATTACATTGCCTAGATATCTATTTATACATTGAAAATGGGGCCTAAACATGGGTAAACCCATGGGCTGACATCCCATACCCATTACATAAACTCTAAACCCAAAAATCTCACAAAAGGGGGTGAGATCTCGCGATCTCCGCTTCGCCTTGTGATCCACCTTCGACCATCCTATCAAAGTCCCAAAAACGGTCGAACATGACCAAGTTTCTCCACAACTTGGTCAAGGGAAACACTATTCAATAAGGAAATAAGCTGAAACTATAAAATGCAGCAGAAAACAAGCTTGCTAGAATGGTGGTGGATTATCTCTGAGAAGAGATGTGACAGTTGTGCTCATTCACAAGAAGATGATTACAATGAGGCTTGCAAGGCCTTTCTACAATAAACAAGAATTTAAAAAACCCTAGACATCCAAAAACCTAACCCTAGGAGATGAAGAACCAAAAGTCATGTGGGCCCCATTTGGGTAAGTTAGTACATCAACTTCCTGGGGTCGTAACGTTTGCATACCATCTTTGTTTTACGCACACGATAGCCCGTTGGAAATTTCTATCTGAGGAATACACATATTGACTATGGAGAGCCCTAAAAATGTTGTTTAGGGCCTCAAAATGGCCCCAAAAGTCAGGGACCCAAAAACTAGTAAAAACCTGTCGAACTAGAAAACTGCCAGAATGTGCAAGTTGGAATAGGTGGGAGGCCACAAACATTCATATGGATCAATAATACCCCCTTAGGAATAAATTCTCTCCATTGTGTTGATTTCCACAATTAGATGAGGAAAATTATGTTGAATTCATCCCCGACTGAGCCACTTGGCTTGGTGCAGGAGCTTCCTTGCTTTGACAACTCGATAAAGTTGGATCCTTTGTTGACGAGTTACCTTGTCTTGTTTGTCCACAATATGATCACTGGATGTATGTTGTATGCAATTAGGGTTGAGATACGTTGGTGTCATTTGTTATGTTATCTCTGAGGTGTCTAATAATGGTGGTAAATAAGGTCAAAGGAGATCCATGTTGAACACTAGCTGCAGGCCAAGGAAAGGAGGAATGTTGAGCTCAAAGGAATTATCACCCATGGCCTTGGTGATGGTGTACAACCCATAATAGAGTGGGAGAAGCTTCCGATGGGTTCTAGTAAGGTGTTCATTTTGCAAATGAAACCAAACTTTTTCTCCCACCTTAAACTTATGTAGCACCTAGTGTTGATCATGGCACTGCTTGTACTTATCATTGGAATTATGTAGGATATCCTGAACCTATTAACGGATGTGCTATATCCTCTCAATGAACCAAGTGGCTTTGTTAGTTTCATTTGGAGCAATAGATGAGTCATTCGAGGTGAATGCAAGGGGTAGTGCAACATCTATGGGACCCAATGGATGGAATTTTCCCAACCCCACCTGAAAGGGCTTGTGGCCAGTTGAGTTATGAAAGGCTTGGTTGTAGCTATGTTAGACATAGGGAAGACTCTCATCCCATGTGTGAGGGTGCTTGGAATTATACATTCATAGGATATGCACAATCATTCGATTTACGATCTCATTTTGGCCATCTGTCTGGGGGTGGAAGGTCGTGGATTTATTAATCTTGGTGTCTAGTAATGACCAGAGGCTCGACCAAAATGTGTTGAGAAATTGATTGTCCCAATTTGAGACAATGGTTTGTGGGATTCCAAAATGTACCCAGACTCTCTCAAAGAAGAGCTTAGCAGTGGCCTCTATTGTGATGCTCTTCTTGCTAGCGACTAGAATCACAATCTTAGAAAAGCAATCAACAACCACAAAAGCACAGTCATTTCCTCGCTTGGTGGATGGGAGGCCCAACATGTATTCCATGGAGATGGATTCCCATGGCCTATCAGAAGTAGTCAAAGGGGTCTACAGGCCATGTTTCTTAGTGTTCGGTTTGGAAATAGTGCAGGAAGTGTAGGACCTGACATACTTGCTGACATATTGTTGAAGTTTCGGCCAGTAGAAATGTTTCTGCATCATTTCCACTGTATTTTCAACGTCGAAGTTTCAGGCCACCCAACTGTACTAGGCTTCCCAGATCAGCTTCACTCACTCGATTGATGGAATGTAGATATGGCCCAAACGATGCAACAACCCATCCTTAAGATGGAAAATAGTGACAACTACGTTTGCATCCAACACTTGGTAGGTGGTGGTGAAGTCTAGTTCTATCTCATATATTTTGGGCCATCTAGAGGTCTCATGGTTGTAAGAGTCTAGCACTGTGGTGAGTTCCACGACTAGAGGTCTACTAATGCAATCAACGACGTGGTTGGTTCTTCCTATTTTATACTTGATGTTGAGGTGGAATTATTGCAAGTATGTGGATCACTTCCGATGGCAGTCATTCTGCAATCTACATGAACTGTAGTGGCTTATGATCAGTGTGGATGACTGTATCCTTCCCAAGAATATAATGTCTCCATTGGCAATGGGCTTTCACAATGGAGTACACTTATTTGTCGTAATTAGGGTACTTGTGGACAACATCTGATAGTGTATCACTATGATAGGCCATGGGGTGGTCATTCTAAGTGATAACGACACCCACAACATAGTATAAAGCATTTGTCTTGATATCGAAGGGTTGTTGCAGGTCCGGTAGTGAAAGTACATGGGTTGAGCACAAGCGTTGCTTCAAATATTTGAACACTTGTTGTTGGGACCGACCCCACACAATTTTTTCCTTACCACCACCCCTAGTTACTTGGCTGAGCGCCCATGAAATATGGGAGAATCCCAACATGAACCTGCGGTAGAAATTGGAAAGTCCCAAGAAACTCCAAAGCTTAGTGAGTGTGGTTGGGGCTGGCTAGTCACGGCTGACTTGGATCTTGGCTAGATCCATATGTACACCATGCTAATCAATGATGTATCCTAGGTAATGGACCATGTTTATGCCGAAGAAGAATTTTTCCAAGTTGGCATTTATATTTTTCTATTGCAGGGTGTGCATAACCTGTTGAATATGTTGCAAGTGTTCTGCCCAAGTCTTGTTGTAAATGAGAATGTCATCTTGTTAAGGTCCTAACCCGCACATGGGTAGATTAATGTATTCGGATGTAATAAAGGTCAATATTA
>ML788954.1:1293985-1306828 GCA_009831015.1 Picea engelmannii
TAGAAGCATCGAGAATTCATCTTTTTCCTTGGTTTAGAAAGATTTTGCACCCTAGCAGTTCAACACAGTGTGAACTTCTCGCACCCTGGCTTAAGGCAGCCTGCGAGAATCAGGCATTCTCGCAGGCAAATATACTAGCAGCCTGCGAACAGTCTTCAAAAATGAGTTTTCTGAAAGAGATGAAAATAACTTTTTCTCAGGAGAAAGTTCTTATGAAGATCCTGAGTACACAATCATCAATACATCATTTCGACGACCAAAATCATGGGTAACAGAATTCCCCCCAAAGTATGAGGTTAGAACCAGTGACAGCCGATAGACTTTGTAAGTTGCATGTGTGTGCCAGGAACAAGGAGCACACCTAATCGAAAACCTGCGAACAACCAAGCATCTGTAGAATATCATATATACCAATTCTGAGGTAGGAATTCCCATACTCAGATCACAGACTGATGACATTATAGACATGGTTCATGGCCACCAATCATACACCGTGGATCCATGCCGTCAAAATATAGCATAGCCACCGGAATACATTGTGGATCTATGTGAGAAATTTCAAATCAAGACGACATAGCCACGAGACATACACAGTGGATCTATGTGTCACAAATTATACATACTCCATCGCAACCTGGATCAAAATGATATCCAAGGTCTTCAATCTCGTTGCCCAAAGTACGAATCTAACCATGTGATTACATGTGTTGAAGTCAAACATGGTAGAAACCACTTGATTACCGGTCATTGATGAAACCGTTTAACAAGCGTGAGGGAAATCACCACTGATTTCAATGACTCCCAAGGTACCATAGTACAATCCATCGAGTGTGAAGAAATGAGTTGAAGTCGAACATCCAATGGAATCTTTCGGTCAGGGGTCAATGATGTAAACCCATTGTCGAAAGCGAGGAAACCTGACATTGAGGCATGCAATCTCCAAGGTACCAAATAATTTCTAAGTCTTGATTCTGGATAATGAGTTGAAGTCTATGGAACAAAACTCGTCACAGGAGGGCCTTGATGTATCCCCCATCAATGACACGAAATGAGTATCATATTTTGGAGGTGAAATAGAGTATTTTGCAAATTGGACCAGACACAGGAAAGGCCGACACAAAAAGAATGGACAACTGTAGATGGCCGACTCAATATAGGTTTCAGATGGACTTCTCTTGAACATATGAATGACACGACCAATGATTTGGTATCATTGACTCAAATATGACACAGGGAATGACCTTGTAGCAAATCGAATGAGAGACAAATGGATTTCCCAAACCGGCTTCAAATGATGAATAGGGGATGTCATGTTCAAGAGAGACACTTACTGCCAATTAATA
Source organism: Picea engelmannii (assembly GCA_009831015.1). Classification (NCBI taxonomy): domain Eukaryota; kingdom Viridiplantae; phylum Streptophyta; class Pinopsida; order Pinales; family Pinaceae; genus Picea; species Picea engelmannii. Next base: position 1,295,329 of record ML788954.1, read on the forward strand.
CGAAAATGACAACATATCCCTTTCCCAAATTTTCCCCCACCATTTATGGCAAGTACCTCTTTATTTTTATGCAAGCTTGAGGAGGATAACATATGCTTGTTGATATAAGCTCATCCTTCAGACGAGTCCCTTGGAGTATATTTAACGAACCCTAAGAAGGAGTGGTTCGGTCCCATTACAGGTCTGTCAATGTTTGTTTAACGAGTCCAGAGATAGAAAACTCGAAGGTTTTTCAAGATTTATAGAGTTTGGAAAAACACTCAAAAGAGAACTCTCTCAGTTCCTTTTCCATAAAATAGTCTGGACGAGACCGAAAAAGAGATAAATTATCGCTCACCAGACGCTTACTTCAAATACTTTATCGAGCGTGAAAATAGCAAGGTCGCTCGACAATCTTTTCATGTTTAGAGAGTCTGAAAAGAGCTTAAAGAGCACTCCAGGGGGGTTCCTTTTTCGTATAACCTTGTTGAGCCCGAAAAAGTGATAAAAGTATGCCCGATCACGTTCTCATATATTTACGAGTGCAAGAATGGACAAAAACGACGCTCGAGGTTTTATGTAAAAACCATAAAAAACAATCAAAAACACGCGATAACAAAGAAAAACACGTCTGTATCCCTGTATTTGATCATCAAATTCATCATGCCTACAAGAATTACACTCAACATGACATTAGGGATTAGGGTTTAATCGATAAATAATCATAAAAAACCAAAATGATATAGTAAAAGTAAATAAAAGGAGTAAATGCTCTTTTTACCACACCATTTTTACATTTCCACTATTGAGCTCAAAAAACCCCTCTTTCACCCTCCAAGTTCGGCATCAGATTACAGGAGCTACGAGAGACCAAACAGCRAGCTGTCTGCGACAGTTAGGTAGGATCTTCGTCCTTAACACTTTCGTGGTTTAATTTTGTAATTTCATTGGTTAAATTTCCATTTTTAAGTTGATTTTTCAAGCCCTACATGCGCGCTTCCATTCTCACAGGCAGGCCATACAGGGCCTGCGAGAATGAGGCATTCTCGCAGGTGAGCCTAAAGCCACCTGCGAGGTTCTCGCACTATGCACATAAGGCACCTGCGAGAACCGCAAAGCCCAAAAAAATTTTAAATTTTTACCCAATGAAAAAGATCCAAAGCATGAAAAAAGTTGTTAATCCTCTTATTGTGTTCCTTATGCAGATAATTGGCCATCAACATGGTGCTTGAGTGGCGTGAAAGGGAACATGAAGAGGACAATTCAATGGTCAAAAATCATCCACCTGCCATAGCTTCTTTGAGAGACTGTGGGCTCTTGAATTACTTTTGCATCGCAGGCATGAGGGCCCAAGTCAAAATATTAGAGTACCTGGTGCGTATGTTGGACCCTGATCAGCAGGTATTTCATGTGGGGGTCCACACACTGTCCTTAGACATTGAGGACATTTACTTTTTGACTAGTTTGTCACGGCGGGGGTACTATGTGAGCCTGACAGGTAGTAGAGGTGGTGTGATAAAGATGAGTGAGTATTGTAATTTACACTGCATTCCCGAGGCTGAGAGAAAGAAAGGAAAAGTAGCTATCTGGGGGGTACAAGACTTGACCCTCCATACTATCCTTTTCACTATAGCTCGGATGGCTGGGAGTTCTTCTCCTCATATGGCGTTACAGAGTTACTTCCAGTATGTTATTGAGTGTACTGAGCCTCGAGTGTTCAACTGGGTAGATGTTGTGCTTCACAGTATAAAAAAGCAATTGACCAAATGTAGGCGAGGTGACCTGAAGCAATTCGGGTATGGATCTTTGCTGGTATCCTTCTTCCTTGAGCGGGTCCCATTACTGAGGCTACAGGTGGAGTGGAATTTTCCGGCTCCCAGAGATCCGTGGATGCTGAGATGGTGTCGGCTCATGGCCCGGCACGTAGCAGGACCGATCATCAAACATGATGATACTTTCTTTGACTGGCTTCAACCACATATGTTGATGGTTGATGACTACGCTTATGCTGGGTTGTATTTTCGAGGAGATCCGGATTTGGTATTTCCAGAGGATTCTCAGTGGGGGGAACTTGGTAAGAAGTACACACATTTTCTCTTTTTAAATGTTTTTGAATTTTTTATCATATTCAAATGTTTTTGTTTTATATGATCGTCCAAAGACTAATACAAAAATTTTTGTTGATAACACAGATCTTGGACCTTACAGACCTCCTGGCACTTCTCCCATCCAGCGGCGAGGAGAGGTAGCGGCAGCACCACAGTATGTTGAGGATTATCAAGTGGTGGAACAAAATCTAGAGGGCATGACTGCAAACATTCCAGACATGACTCTGGAAGAGGTTCCACGACGCGATCAACATCATACTGTAGGGGTATCAACATCTATGAGTCAACTGCTCCGTAGGGGTGCTATGGAAGTCGTGTGTTACCATGAACATCATCCATGACGTCACTTTGTAGAAGCTATGAGCTTCAAATTTTGACATTTTGGTCTTCGGACAAACTTTTTGTAAAAAACTCTTTTGATCGTTATATATACAGACAAATTCTACCAGTTTAGCTTATATTGTGTGAATTTCGATGTGTTTGATTTATAAATGATTCAAATATCTGTCCAATACATAATTAGCCAATGCATCTGTTAATGTATTTAGACATCTAGGAATATGTTGATATTCAATGTGATCAAAATAACGTTCCAAGAGGCGAATTCGCAAATACATTCGTAACAAAGTAGGACTTCGAATAGAGTAGATATTACTTAACTGTAGTAATACAAGTTGCGAGTCAAGTCTCACAACCAAATGAAGAATTACGAGAGAGATAGCATCAACCAATAATTCAATAAAAACGTTATACTCTGCAATGTTGTTGGTCGCACGGTCGAGGCACACACCTTGTAAAGATACAAGTTCGTTTGTTGGGGCATAGATTGCCCATGCAGTGAAAGCAAGGTTCTGAGTACTACGGCTAGTGCCATCAACGAAGCCAATATAGGGTAGCAAAGACTCTGACATCTGGAAATCAAACACAACGTCACATAAGGGCAGAGACCAGATAATGACAAAAGAAAACTATAGTAACACACAAAACGTATGATACAATAAAATACAAGTACTTGTGCACAAATGATTTATGCATAGTACTTCTTCAAGTACAACCCATTCCTGGGTTCACTCAAAGGGATACCATCGTAATCTACCAACTCATATGCTCCTTTTTCCAAAACTCAGCGAACAATATAAGGACCTCGCCACATGGGTTCGAATTTCCCAGCTCCTAACACATCTTGATCCTATTCATAGAGAAGAACAAGACCACCTTCAGAGAAAATGCAAGGCTTGACATGCTTTTCATATTGGGCCTTGACACATTTTTTCTGGGCTTCTATTACTAAAGTGGCATCACATCGAGTTTTGTCTAATCACATAAGATACAATAGACATTATTCTTCAGTAGAAGTGTTGGGTAGGATTTCAATAGCTAGCTTTAGAGAGGGTATCTCCCATTCTATAGGAAGAATGGCTTCCACACCATAGACTAACTGAAAAGGTGTAAACCCAGTAGCGGTCTTGACAGATGTCCAGTACGCCCACAATGCTGAAAAAAACATTGTGTGCCAACTTGTTTTATGAATCTCTATCATTCGTCGAAGCATAGTTATGAGAACTTTGTTGATTGCTTCGACCTGGCCATTGGCTTGTGGATAATAGGGTGTTGAGTTATCATGATGAAGACCCAACTTCTAAGTAAGTTCAGATATCATAAAATTCCTAAAGTGGCTACCATGATCAGTGACGATAGCTTGGGGAACACCAAAACGAGATATGATGTGATTAAAAAGAAACAATGCTACGGTCTTTCTAGTATTGTCGAATGTCGGCATCACCTTGGCCCATTTCGTAAAGTAATCAATGGCTACTATGATGTAACCATGCCCCCCGACCAAATGAGGGTGACATGTCATGAAATCGATGCCCCATTTCGCAAAGGGACTAACTAAGACAACAGGATGAAGAGGAGCAGGATGTGACCGAATTTTCTGGTTGTAGGTCTGGCAGGCATGGCATTTATGAACGGCAGTGATGCAGTCGTTAAACAAAGAAGGCCAAAAATACCCTGCGTGTAAGATCTTCTGGGCAGTAGAATACCCAGACATATGACCACCACATACTCCAGAATGACAGTCATTCAGATCTTTCTTGGCTTCGTCGAATGTTAGACAACGTCGAAAAATAGAGTCAATCCCCCGACGATAAAGAGTATCCCCGAGGATAATGTATTGACGAGCTTGATAGCGTATGCGACGTCGTTCAGTACGAGACAAAGTAGGCCAAAAAGTCTAGGTTTGGAGATATATAATGATATCCCCATACCAAATATCGTCAATGCTAATAAGGAAAAGAGATTCATCGGGTAATGAATCAACTGCTACATTTTCTGTTGCAGAATGAGGAAAATTGCATATCAACTCAGCAAAAACTAAAGACTTCTTGGACTTGGCGCGATCGAATTCCAAGTCAAACTCCTGGAGTATCACAATCCATTTGGAGTATTTTCCCCCTAGCAATTGACGTGTCAAAATATGTTGCATAGGGTTGCAATGAGAAATCACCATAGTCTTGCGTGAGAGGATATAGTGTCGGAAGCATTGGACGGCTTGAACAGCAGCCAAGGCCAGTTTTTCGACATGTTGATACTTGATTTCAGTTGGTGTGAGACTTCGAATCAAGTAGTAAATAACATGTTCGTCGTGTGCATCATCCTCTTAGACGAGAACCATGCCAATAGTGTGCTCTGAGGCAGCAAGATAAAGGAAATAATCACGACTGTAATCGGGAGGAAAGAGAAGCGAAGCTCGCGTGAGGGACAACTTCAAAGCTTCAAAAGCATTGTTGGCAATGGTATCCCAGACGAATTCTGAATATTTCTTTAGTAGCCATGTAAAACCATGAGTGATCTTGACATAATTAGGGATAAAATGACGAAGAAATTTTGCTTTCCCCTGCAAACTTTGCAACTGGCGCAGTGTAGAAGGAGGAGGGAGATTAAGAATTGCCTCAACCTTAATAGGATCCACCCAGATCCCTTGACGCGAAACGATAAAACCTATAAGATGGCCGGATTATACGCAAAAAATGCATTTATGAGGATTTAAACGTATACGATAGAACCGACAGCGAATGAAAATGGCTCGGAGTTGGGTAGGGTGATCGACTTTGTGCATAGAATGAGTGGGTAAATCGTCCAAATAGGGTTGAACGATGTGCTTGATATCATGAAAAGAATAAGACATAGCACGTTGAAACATCGTGCCCACATTCTTAAGACCGAAAGGGATTTTTCGATAGGCAAAATTACCCCAAGGACAAATAAAATCAGTCTTATGTTGATCCTCGGGAGCAATGTTAATTTGATTATAGCCGGAGAAACCATCCATGAGAGAGAAAATTTCACTTTCGGCACAATCATCGACAATCTGATCGATGAAGGGGGTAGGAAAGTTGTCTTTGGGACAAGCTTTATTAATATCCCTATAATCAACACATACACGAATACTGCCTCCTTTCTTGTCAATCAGGACAGGATTGGAAACCCATTCGGTAAGAGCCACAGGATAAATAAAGCCATCTTTCAGAAGTTTTTCAACTTCGAGCTTGATAGCAGCAGATTTACGTGGGTGAACTGGACGAAGGCGTTGCTGGACAGGTTTAGCTCCAGGGTATGTCTTTATCTCATGTACAACAATTGCAAGGTCGATACCTGGCATCTCTTCGTAGCTCCAAGCGAAGATGTCACAAAATTCTTTGAAAAGAGACGTATAGGTGACGATTTCATCGGAAGAATACGAAGCTCCAATATGGACATTTTCAACAATCCCAGGTTTGATGGATATGTCAATGGAAATCGTGGGCGAGATAATGCTTAAGTTCCCTTCAGCAAACACATCGTGTGTAGTTACGGGAACTGTCGAGATGACAACAACGGTCGACGAAGTTGAAATCCGTTGGTAGTTCTCAAGAGTATGTTGCTCCAGAAAAAGTATGGAACGATGATGCCCATAATCCCAAGGGGTGTCCTCCATGATGGACATGATCATCTCGTCAGTGGGAAAATTAACATGAAAAGGATCGGGAGACAACTCATCAAGAGAGGGAGTAGAAGGTGTTGTTGATTGAATGGCCCGGTAGGCGGATTCGACTGGACTTAATGGCATTGCGTCGCCGAAACAAATATGATCTCCAAGGTCAGGGACAATCCAGGGGTCGTGAGATGCAGGAAGTTCATGAGGCACGGTGGAGATCATGTTGATTGAAGCAACGGACGAGCGTGGAACATCTGGCGGTGGAATGGGAAAAGTACCCATTAATTAGGAGTCCTTTAAAAGGCCTACACCGACATTCTCATAACCCGGTGGGGTTTTAGCAATAAATGGCACGTTACCAGTACGGGTATCAGAATTGAAGAAGGCAAGTTGGTCAATCGTAACAACCTTTCCTTGATGAGGGAAATGTACTACACGGAAAAGTGTTGACACAACAGCACACATGGAATCGATCCAGCTACGGCCAAGAAAAAGATTATAATCAAGGGGAGCGTCAAAGACTTCCACTTCGACTTGGACTGTTTAACCTTCTAACGTGATTGTCAACGAAGGAAGAACACCGTAGGGCTTAAAATGGGAGCCATTGAAGGCTTTAAGAGTGTTCTGGGATTCATTCAAAGGAGGAGATCCAATGGCTTTCCAACAAGAAAGAGACATAACACACGTCGAGGCACCCTCGTCAATAACGGTTTGGCAAATGTTTTTGTCTGAGACAACCACTTGTATTTGAAACGCGAGTTGAGGAGGTAACCTTGGAATGTGATCTTCCAAGTCAAAGACTATCAAATTTGTATCTGTCGGGTCAATTCCACCTATAGCTTTCAACAGTTCCTTCTGTTGTGCAGGACAAGACTGAAGGACTTCAAGGGCTGACATCGCTGAAGGTGCCTGGGCCAGATCTTCAACAATGTTGTAGTTCTAGGCTACACGAGCATGAGGATTTAAAGTCGATTTTCGTACGACACCTTTTGGGGGTGGTCCCAGAACTGTATCAAGGCTCGATCATTCGAGATGAAGAGGACCGTTAGGAGGTGGAGTCGCGGGAGAGGGTTGGGCCAACGAAGGAGGTAAATCATCAACCTTCTCCTTAGAGGGAGAATAATCTTTGGCTCGAGTAGTGAGTGCAACGTTGTTCTACTTAGAATCACTAGTACACATCAAAACATATGATGTTGTAGAAGAGGAGGGTTGGTCATGAATGAACAACTGAGCCTGTTGTTGAGACGGGAAGGGTTGGGACAAGACTGCCGGTGTAGGTGGTTTTGGAGCTCCTTGAAGGAACTTAGTGACCTCGGCACATCATGTAAAATCCTTCGTGTAGTGATCGTCACCACAGATAAGGCAAGGGTATTGTGGTTTGCGCTTATCTCGTTCTTCAACAGGAGTGGTTTTAGTTTGCTCTGCTTGATTATTATTTTTTCCCTCCTTATTCTTGCCTCTCCCCTTTTTAGATTTGTTTTTACCAGCTGGGGCAGATTGGACATCATTTACCTCAGAAGTTTTGCCTGTGGGAGTGGCAGGAGACTGAGCATTTTAAACATTAGAAGAAGCAAATTTAGGGATTGTGCTTGAAACAGAATGTGATTTTGCTTGGGCAGTACCAATCACACCGTCAACTGCATGTGAGGCAGCTGGAGCAGTTGAAGTGCTAGAAGTATTAGGACGAGGTAATTCAGGTAGTAAATCATAAAGTGTTCCCGTTTGCGAATAAATGAGATCAAGATATTGAGCACGACTTATAGCCTGCTCCTCCATCGACTTATTGAACTGGTAAGGGTTCGTTGAAAAAGACATAAATGAATAGAGTCATCCATCAACAAGTTGGATGGACACCATAGGTGAAAATTCATAACGTGATTGTTTGGGTCCTCTCCCACTTTGTCGTCGAATTTAGGAATGTCCGAGGGAAGCTTGGATGGAATAACAGGCCATTGGGGAGAGTGACGAATAGGATCATTTAAAATCCTAGACAAATCCAGCAAATCCAAAGTAGCAAGAAAAGGTAACTGTCGATTCACCTGCAGGTACTGGTGGCTTTGGGGTGGAAGCCCTGTCGGCAAACCAGTAGGACCGTAAGCGGTTTGTGCATAATGGGAAGATCCAAGTAGATTCGATGGTGGTTGGAGAGGATAGTAGCTTGAGGGATTGTAACTTTGAGTGGGGACATGAGTTTGAGCATTCGTACCCCAAATAGGATTGGGTATACCTGGATATGGTTGGCCTATAGTAGGGACAGGCAATTGTTGCCCCCCAGTCGTTTGAGGAGGATTTTGTATCATCTGATTCCAATACTGGGCCAAAGAGGGAGGTATATTTTGTCCAAAAGGTGGGGTTGGTCCCCCTATCGTAGGTGGTGTTCCAACTGGAATTTGTGTTCGAATCGAAGGTTGTGTAGTAATTGGAATCTGTCCGGTAAGAGGAAGTTGAATCGTACCACCTTGTCCACCAACGGGAATCTGCAAGTTTGGTGTAATGGATGGGATAGTGCAACTAGGATTAGGATTTCCAGTAGGAAATTGATGGAGTGTCGGAATAAAATCGGGAATAGGGTGCCTAGGAAAAGAAGGACCACCTGGAGAACCAGATGGGGTTTGTGGAGGTGTTGGAATAGAAGCATTCAACGCACGGTATCTGGGTGGTAGTGTCAGAGTGACATTGGGAATTCGTTGCATGTTTATAGGAGCAAGACCAGCCACAGTGAACCTGGTTGGGATACTCGTAGTATTCGTGAGATGGGCCATTTCGGCAAGGACAGTGAAGTGATAAGTGGTAGTCAACGGTATTGTCTCAAGATTAGAGATCTCGAAAATCAAAGGAGGATTAATTTTAGAAATCACGGGTGAACCAGGACCAAAAAGGTCTCTTCGGAAAACACCTATAGAACAAAAAGGATCTTGGCCTTCTATGCCGGGAAAAGGCCCAACGGGTGATCCAGAAGATGTAACAAGTAATTCTCCGGAATAATTCAGTCGCATAAATGGTCGCTCAAAACCAGGGTGAAGTCGAAATTCCTCTCGAGTATTGGTAATTCGGAAAGGTTCTAGAGATTCAGTTCGTTCCACTTGTGGTGTGGTGACGACTATGGCTTCACTTTGTCGAGGAGAGCCCTCAGGTGTACCTGTAGGAAAGGGTTGAGAACCATCCAGATGCTCTGGAGATAAACCCTGCATTCTACCTGAACGACGTGGAGGAGCTATTGTAAACGAGTAACAAACTTCACGAAGAAAATCCTATGGTCAACTTCGAGAAACAAACAACACGCGCTAGTAAACAAAATCTAGAAAGCAATCACCAGGCAAACAAGACCTTCTAATTTCGAAGCCACTAGTTGGTGATGAAATCCAACATCGCAACAACGAGATGAGAAGGGGTGGAGCTAGGGTGGAAAAGTTACCCTGACAACCTGCTTAACGGACTTACACCCTGGTGCAATCTCCCACACATAATCGTGGGTATACCCTCCAAGGAGCCCGAGTGAGTTTGGTCAACGTCAATTCCAGGTACTGTGAAGACTTTCCCCTCCATAGTCACCTTGGTTAAGAACCTAGAGAGAAAGGCCACTGAGGTCACCACTAACAACAATAAAGCCTGGGGGGACAGTAGACAGTCCGATCCACATGCAAGGGTAGGGTATCTAGCCCGCAATCAACTCAAAAGGCTTCCACTCATCATTGTGGGTATACCTCTGAGTGATCCTCATAATACGTGCAATCTCTACACTGATATCAACAAAGCAGGGTGAGTAACTCTACCAATATCAATGCGACCTAATGTTTGACCCTTGTGCGAGAAGGGATTCCCAGGACAAGATGTTGAAAATGGAATTTAACACTCCCTAACACAAGATGCTATTGTGTGTTTTATGCTTTTGGAGAGTGTATCTCTCTTCCTACTCCAAAGCACTAGCCTAGCTAAATGTTGGTGTAAAGAGCCCTAGAAAAGAGTTACTAGATCAATTTTATGATTACGCAATGTTATTAAAAGTTGTTGTTTACTCAAAGGTAACGGAAATGAAACTTATGTTGTATGACTCTGACGCAACAATGCAGGATGAGAATGAAATATATCACTTTTCGTTCAATGAATCCTATGTATGGGAGAGAGAGAAAGTTTTCCAGATCAACCTTGAACTACAATGCAAAATTTCCTTTGAAATGCAAATGCAAACAATCACTTATCAAATGACAACTCTCTATTATGTCTTTTTAAAATACTTCAACAATCTCAATAATTTGATTTTCAATGTTTTCTAAAACGAAAAGAATTTTTTGAAAGAGAAACTTGTTGTTCACTTGTCAAAAAGGACCCACACTATGATAGCAAGAGTACAGAAAATCAAAAAACAAATGAATAAGCAAATAACCCAATCCACTCTTTCAATGAAAGAAAAAATAAAGAGTAAACCAATTTAGTCTTTTCAAATGCAAAAGAAAATTGTCCTTTCAAAAAATAAGAAAATAAGAACAGACCAAACAACTCAACTTTCTACCAATCACTGGTTCTCAACCAATCAAACACACTCAGAGTCTGAAGTCAGAGAGAATGGTTTTGCCAAGAAAAGTCAAGAAACAAAAGTCAAGCCAAAAATGACAAGAAAAGCCTTGAAATTGTAAAACTGTTCATGCATGCAAATGAAGACAAGAAAGATATCAATCTATGGTCCAAGAAACTCTTATGAGGAAATCAAACTGATCTGGGTAGTTGAAAATACCAAAACTCAAATCCAAATTTTTGAAAAAATGAGTTCGCAGGCAGGCAATATTACACAGTGCGAGAATCACTGATTCTCACAAGTGACCCTTGAGCAGGGTGCGAGAACCTCACACTGAAACCTAAAGGAAAAGTGTGAACTCTACCTATTCTCGCAGGCTGCAATGAAGTACAGTGCGAGAATGCCTGAACATAATCAAAAATTTTGAAAATGAAGCAAAAATTAAAAAGGCCTCTGGACCCAGAGGGTCTATCAGGATATCCTGAAGACTCAAAGATTGATAGGACAGGAGAAAAGTGAAACCAGAGAAAATGGCCACAGAAAAATATCAAAAGCCACAAAGAAAATGGGATTGATCCACAGTGGATTCACCAATTTTTTTATTGGATAAATCCGTAAGTGCGGACACAAAGCGATCTCCCTAAATCCACCTGGATCTATAACAAAGCAAGACAGGACATGACTCTTTCCCTAGATTCTAACCATTGAATTAAATAGGAGGAAAGAATAAATAACATACCTTATTATCGCTTCCTATGGTCTTTGTTGCTCCCACTTTGCTCCAGTGCTCTTGTGCAGCCAAGACCAAGACAACAAAAACCAACCAAAGTGAAGAAAGCACAATCTATTCAACAGTCAATCTATGTATATGATCAAGGAATTATACAATAAAGTGGAATTAGCTTTATGGGAAAGGGACAT
>ML788954.1:1325993-1336707 GCA_009831015.1 Picea engelmannii
AGGGGGAGGGTTAGATAGAAGAGATAAAGAGAGAAGGGAGGTAGAGAGGGATTGTTTGAGAGTATAAGAGGGAGGAAGACAGAGACAAAGAGGGGGGTAGAGAGAGATAGGGAGAGGAAGGGGGAGAGAGAAAAGGGGGTTAAAGAGGTAAAAAGAGAAATGGGGGTAGAGTCGAGGATAGATAAGGAGGGGGATACAAAGTGAGGGGGAGAGGGATAGATGTGGGAGAGATAAGGAGAAGAGAGATAGTGGGAGGGAAGGAGAGAGAGAGAGGGAGTGTTTGAGAGTGTGAGAGGGACGGAGAGGAAGACCAAGAGGATGGGTAGAGAGAGAGAGAGGTGTGAGAGAGATGGTATATGTATGAGAGACAAAGAGGAGAGATAGTGGGAGGGAGGGGGAGAGAGAGGGGGAGGAGGGCGGTAGAGAGAGTGTGTGTGAGAGTGTTATATGGGGAGAGACAAAGACAAAGAGGGGGTGTAGAAAGGATAGGGTAGAGAGAGAGGGAGGAGGGAAATAAGGGGAGGGAGGGAGAGAGCCAGTAAGATCAGAAGAGAGGTCGAGAGTAAGATGGAAAGAGGTAGAGCGGGAGGTATAATGAGAAAGAGAGAAAGAGGGGTAGAGAGAGAGAGTGTGTGAGAGTGATAATAACAACAAGGAGATAGAGAGAGGGGGGGGTTATAGGGGGAGGGAGGGAAAAAGGGGAAGAGGGAGGGGGAGAGAGATAAACAGAGGGAGGCAATGAGTGGGAGAGAGGGAGGGGAGGGAGGGAGGGAAGGGGAGAGAGAGAGGGAAGCAGGAGAGAGATAAATAAATGGAGGGAGAGAGAGAGAGGGAGAGAGTCAAAGAGGGGAGAGATAGAGAGGGAGTAGGTGTTAGAGTGTGAGGCATGATGAGGCAAGGTCTAGGTCTAGGTCATGGTTTAAGTATAGGTCTAGGTATTGACATCCCTTTCCATGTCTAGGTACATGCCATGTCTTGCATTACCATGCCTTTCCTTGAAATGTACCAAAATTTCTAGTGTGTGAGATTGTGAGAGGGAGATTAAGGAAGAAAAAGAGGGGAGGTAGAGAGTGAGTGTGTGAGAGTGTGGGAGGGAGAGAGAGGAAGACATAGATAGGAGCTAGAAAGAGTGTGTGAGAGAGTGTGGGAGGGATAGAGAGGAAGGCATACAAGGGAAGTAGAGAGATTGTGTGAGAGTGTGAGATGGAGACAAAGGAATATAGAAGGGGGTAGAGAGAGAGAGGTAAATGTAGGAGAGAGGGGTATATGTAGGAGAGATAGAGGAGAGATAGTGGGAGGGAGGGGGGAAGAGAGAGAGAGAGAGAGAGGAGGGGGGGAGAGAGAGTGTGTGAGAGGGGGAGAGAGAAATACAAAGAGGAGGGTTATAGAGAGAGTGTAAGAGGGAGGGAGAGGGAGATAGGGAGGTGGGTTAGAGAGAGGGAGACATAGAAGGAAGGTAGAGAGAGTGAGAGGAATTGGGCGATAGAGAGAGAAAGAGGGACAGAGAGAGAGTGAGACTGAAACTAACAATGAGAAGAGAGAGAAATGGTGGGAGAGAGGTGGAAGAGAGAGGGGGGGTTATAGGGGTGGGAGGGAAAAAGGGGAAGAGAGAGAGAGGGGGGGGGGGAATGGGTGTGAGAGTCTGAGGCATGTCAAGGAAATTTCTAGGTCTAGGTCTAGGTCTTTTCATTCCTTGTGATGTCTAGGCCTTGCCATGTCTAAGTCTTACCATATATAAGAGAGAGGGAGAGTGAGAGGGAGAYAGATAGGGGGAATAGAGAGAGAGAGAGAGAGAGAGAGAGGGATACAAAGAAGAGGGTAGAGAGAGAGAGTGAGAGGAAGGGGGGATAGAAAGGGAAGGGAGGTAGAGAGAGGTAAAGAGAGAAAGGGGGGAAGAGGATTCAAAGTGTGGGAGAAAGAGGAGTATATGTGGGAGAGAGAGGGGGGGGGAGGGATGGAAAATAAGAAACAGGTTATAGGAGTGTCTTGTGCTCTTAGGAACATGTAAATGCTCTTAGGAATGTCTGTGTGTTCTTATGGTGTGTGCGTGCTCTTAGGAACATGTGAGCGCTCTTAAGAACGTGTGTGCGTTATTTTGAATTCAAATATTTTTGGGCAGGATTGACAACGTGTATGCTAACTTGGTTGCATTGGATTTAGGTTCGGGATGAAAAACCTAGTGGTTTAGTCTGCAAATTGATAAAATCCTCCATTTTTGTAAATACTTCTCGATATCTATGTTTTTGATGTTATTTTTATATAGGCTACATAATTCAGTTATTGACGAAACTACAGACATAGATAGAGTCGACTATGCATATTCCAAATATATAGTTTTTTTTTTAATTAATAATGTTTACTATTTGTAATCTATTTTTGTCTTCTCATATATCAAAATCCTAGAATACATACCTCTTTTATTTATGTTATAACTTTTGTCGGCTTAACCATTCTAGAATGATTTATATGCACTAAAGGAGACCTATATATATATATTAAGACCCTCTTAGTTTGCACAAACAAAAGGCCTTGTAATTTCAAGGATATATTGACTTTGATAATTTAAAAAATATATAAAATTAATATTATAGATTTCCAAAAAATACATCTCACTAGAACAATGGGTTCTCTACAATTATACAAGTTTTTGGAATGAAATTCGATCTTTAAGGTACTCAACACCTACATGAAAAACAAAACATGCACCTTATATTTTGATGGAAAATAACATACCACTGTTAGAAAAAAAATCAAATTTCACATAGTTATTCACAATTTCTATGAATAAAAGTTGTATATTCAGAAGTTAATTCAATTTCCTATGTTTCATATTCTTACACCATATTCAAATCCATTGTAAAATTACCTTGAATAATCCCTCCAAGTTAATAGATTGTTGTTTTTCCATGTTTGCATTGCCACTAACGTGTCATGACAAACCATCATTAGCTTGCACATACCCTTATCTAAATAAGTAACTAAGTTGTCATATCATAAATCAAAAATAACACATGGGTTACCAGATAAGGGTTTTCAATGTTAAATATTATAGTGGTTAAGGTTCATAATGTGTAAACATTAGGTAAAAAGACAACATAATTGTCAAGGAGATGTCTAAGTGGTCACCATTTAACTTTTTTAAGATGAATTAGAATCTTAAATTGGAATATGAAAATCTATTCACATGAAATAAGTGAGGAGACCAAATAACTTGAGGTTTCCCTCTTCCTTTTAGAGACAAGTGGCATAGAATAAATAATCCACCATCCCTACACCTACCTAAAGGATCACAAGATTCTATTTAAGCTAGGTTTAGGAATATGCAAAAAAAAAAAAGGAAAATATAGCAACAACACACAAATTGACATGTCTAGCACTCAAGAGAATGATCAAGACTATAAATGGTTATGGAGACTCCCATTTGATAGGCCACTAGCCCATGAGAAAGAATCAAGTGAAATAACTTTCAATTATCTCCTGGGTCAAAAAACATCTAGAATGGCACTCCATTTTGAGGATATATGATTCCAACATGTCTACAAAGACTACAATAGGGATGTTGACACAGTGGTCAAAGAGGAAATATGTTTTCCCCAAGGTAACATAGCTCTCTGAATTCTTGAAATGGATGTAACAGGTAAATGAACCGTGGCTAGCCTTTAATATTGACTAATTCCTACTTCCCAAAAATTAGGCTTTCCTTTTTTCTATGTTTTTGTTATACCTCCTTTATGGGGTTATATGTGTTTCTGAACTATCTAGGAAAACTAGATCGAAATTTCATGGAAGCAATCACATATGAATACGATAAGCTCAAAGATCATTTTTTTTTATATTTGTAGTAATGACAATGTAACTTTATATATATGTGTTTGTGTGTGTATAAAAATATAAAAGAGAACATCCTTACAAGGAAAAAATAATCATTGTCTGACCCGTAAATTTTATGAGTTGAACAATTTTAATCTATGTCACTATTGATAGATTATTTTCCAAAGCTACTTGTAAAAAATGTTCAAATTAAACATAAAACTTCAACACTACTATCAAGTATCATAAAGTCATCATTTGATTTAGACCACTTCATATATTTTTCCCAACACTGTTTGGGTCTTTTCAATAGTTGGTGCATCTATAATGCATGTGATCCACTACACATTTGTTTGCCTATATTTATAAAAGTACTTAAATTAAAACATATTTGCATGGGATTTGGGTTTTGTCCAAAGGCCATATTTTTTTAGAATCTCATTAAAGAATAATGTTTTAGTTAGCTAAAGTATGTGGTAAGATGCTCCCCCTAATGAATAATGCTTGATTAGCTAAAATATCTACTAACATGTTCATATCCTTAAAAAGTATATGTCATCATGTTTCCACCCTAAAAAAGCATATGCTACTATGCTCCAACCATTTTATACGAGTGAATTCATTTTTTTCAATAAGACAAAGCTCTATCTTTATTCATTCTTTTTCAAAATTTTAATAATTTTAGTCATTTTAAAATTATCCAAAAACTTAAAAACAAAATTCCACCACTAAAAAGAAAACTATATAATTATAACAAAATTTCTATTTTTTAGAAAAAAAAAATTAAATTTATCCACTTATTAAATTATTCCCTTTAATATAATCTCCTTAAAAATAACTAACATGCATTTCATCATTCTTCCAAAGTTTTTCTATAATATTTTGAATCTCAAAACCTTTCAATCAAGAATAATCTCTACTTCGTTGTGGACGTATTGTCAAGCACCGAGTCACATCCTTATGATACCTACCTCCCACGCCATTGAAAAACATGAGAAGATGAAAAAACATAGCATCCTTATGATAACTACCTCTTGGTCCACTGAAAAACCTCAGAAAATGCCAAAAACGTAACATCCTTATGATACCTGTCTCTTGGGCCACTTAAAACCCTAGACAAGATGCGATTCATTAGATAGAAGATATATATTGTCGTGTGAAAAGAAATGTCACCGTTAACTTGGCTTTGGCGTCTTTAAATCCTAAAAGCTTTTTTAGATTATGTAGAATGTTGTACAGATTTGGATCGGATTTTAGATTCGACATATAAGTAAAGTTTTATAACAGTTGGATATATATATATATATATATATATATATATATATATATATATATATATATATATATATATATATATATATATATATATATATATTTTGAATTTTAATAATTGAAAATATTATATAATTAGATATTATCATTAAATAATATTAAAAATACATAATGAATTTATTATAAGATTTAATAAAATAATAAAAATGTTTCAAGTTTGTATTTATTATTAAAAATAGAAATGGATAGAAATTAAAAAAAATTAAATTAATACAAAGATTAATTTTTATTTATTTTAAACTAAATCAAATTTTGATTATAAAATTTAATAAAATAACAAAAATATTTCAAGTTTTGAACTTTTGTTCTTGCAAATTATTATATGTCATAAAAATTAATAGAATTTAAAAATTAATATTAAAAAAAAAAAAATTTATTTATGTTAAAATAAATCAAATTTTATATTATAATGATTAATATTAAATTAGTAAAAGAAGAATACTATATTTTTATATATTATATTAATTAAATATAACTAAGAATTATATACTCTCGGAGGGGGTGTTTACGGACACAATAGGTGGACAACCATAGGGGAGGACACCTGGCCAAGTCTTCTACCACCTGGAACCAACACAGGCGTACTCCCCTTCTACCATCACCTCATGAATTTAAAGTCCTCACCATTGCTCCTCGGATTTCACTCGCCTTTAGCAAGGTGTTATGACTTGGCGACTCTGTTCATGGGAATTTTAATGGGTATGGACTAGACGAAGTCACAGTCTCATCACCCGTCCCGGCATGTTTTAGGCCTGTGTCATGGAGCGCCAAGGCTCATTCAAGTCCTTGGCCTCCAAAGTCACGGCCTCCACTGAATTTTGGTGTCGTCCTTCTACTCTGGCTCGAGCTTCTACAGTGCACCTAGCCCTCGACACCCAGCATCTCTCCACTGATTATGCAGTGTCACTGTGTCAGGTTGGTCTTGCGCTCGTCGAGCAACCATTCTCACTCTCCTCATGCATTCCTCATTTGGTTTCAGGTGGCTATTTCTATGCCTCGACTCAGGAAAAAGTCGAAGAGGGGAGCGGCCAAGTATGCGACCAGAGGAAGGGCAACAAGAGGGTGTGGCTCTCCTCCAAAAACTGAGTTCGCTTCCACCTCGACGCCTATGGTTGCTCCCACTCACTCCTTCAATTATGTTCCACCTACTCGAGACAACACTCTGGACTTATCTTTGTTGTCGAATCCCTTTGCTTGCCGAGTCGAATGGTTCGACAGTCTTGGAAACTCCCTCATCTTCGCTCCCAGGCTTAGTTCGTCCCCCCCCCCGCCACCCTCCACTTCCTCCTCCTCCATCTCCACCTCTCATCACCTCCACTACCCTCGTTCCTTCATTTCCTTCCTTCGACTCCCCCACTTCTATTAATGTTTAATTCATTATTATAGTTGTTTGCACTTCATTAGATAACAATAGCATAATCAAAGATCACTGAGAAATACACAATCACAAGAGACACATCATTTATCCTGGGAAACCCTCTAGGGGAAGAAAACCCAACAAAACTTCCTTAATATAGATAGCCAATACAATGCCAAGAGATCTCTTAAAATAATACAGAAAGTCCTCTCCCAGATATGTGCCACTCTCTCTCTCCTTCTTCTCCAGCAGCAAATCCAAAATTTGTCTCTCAATGAGCAAGTGAGTTGTGTGTCTAAGTGAGGCGTTGGCCTCTTTATTTATACAAGTCTGGTACATGTGAAGTGTCTCTTCACTGGCAGGGCTAACTTCTCAAACTGAGTGGGTAAACCCACCTTTATTATATTTCTGGGCCTCTTTAATATCTGTTGGGGCCGACTTCTTATTCTGCCTATTACAATTGTCTTTTGACCAATCCGCAAAAGGGGATTTGGTCCTATTACAATAACCGACATGATCAATCCACAATGGGGATTGATCCGATGAATAATATATCAAATAATAATTAGAATACTCTTTGCAGTTACATTATTTCAACACTCCCCCTTAACAAGAAGGGTATTCTTCAGCAACATCATGCGAGAGACAGAGGATAACATCATCAACAACATCAAGTGGGTGAGAGGACAGTATCATCAATATCATCTTGGAACACTGACTGGTGTATCTATAAATCATCGGAAGTTTTCTTCATTGACAGCATCGTCATTCTCAAGGAATGCCATCATCATCTGCATTAATATGTATTAGTATAAAAATGGATACATCGTCATCATCACAGCACAAGGTTGGCTCATCATAATACAAGACTGGCTTTACGTCACAGCTATCAAGATGGAATCTCATTACTAGTCTCATCTCATCGTTTTTCTTTACGTCATAGTGCTCAAGCTGGAAGCAAGATACTAGACTGGCTTTACGTCACAGCCATCATGCTGGAAGCACAGTACTAGTCTCATCTCATCATCTTGCTTTACGTCACAACACTCAAGCTGGAAGCAAGATACTAGACTGGCTTTATGTCATAGCCATTAGGCTGGAAGCACAGTACTAGTCTCATTTCATCATCTTGTTTTACATCACAACACTCAAGCTGGAAGCAAGATACTCGTCCTGCTTTACATCACAACCATCCGGTCAGAAGCAGGATACTAGATTGGCTTTACATCACAACTATCCAGCTGGAAGCTAAGTGCTAGTCTCATCATATCATCTTGATTTATGTCTGACAACTAGGTCAGAAGCAAGGAACATCTCATCTTGCTTTACGTCTAACAACTAGGTCATAAGCAAGGAACATCTCATCTTGCTTTACGTCTGACAACTAGGTCAGAAGAAAGGAACATGTCATCTTTCTTTACGTCTGACAACTAGGAAAGAACCAAGGAACATAACAACTACTCCCCCGTTTGAGGAAGGTCCTTTCGGACTATGCCAATCTTATCTCTGAAGTACTCAAATTTCACATGAGATAGGGGCTTGGTCAACACGTCAGCAACCTGTTCATCCGTGCTAATGTACTGGAGCTTTAAGGCTCCTCTCTGTACTATGTCACGGATGTAATGATTATGGATCTCTATGTGCTTCAACCTTTCATGGAATACAGAATTCTCTGTCATTTTTATGCAGCTCTGGTTGTCACATAGAATCAAGGTTTCTCTCATCTCTAAGTCAAATAGGTCAGTCAGCAACTTTCGAAGCCATATAGCTTCGCAGCTGGCAGAACATGAAACAATGTACTCTGCTTCCATTGTGCTGAGAGAAATACTAGATTGCTTCCTACTCTGCCACAAGATCATAGCTGATCCCAAACTGAAACAACATCCTGAAGTGCTTTTCCTGTCAGAAACATTTCCTGCCCAATCTGCATCAGTATATCCACTCAATGTGAAATCATGATCTCCATCATAGCTGAGACCATAACCTATTGTACCTTTAAGGTACCTCATCACATGTTTTGCAGCCACTAGGTGAACACGTCTGGGTTCTACTAGAAACTGACTCAAGGTGTTCACAACAAAACAAATGTCTGGTCTGGTGTTCGTCAGGTACATCAGTGATCCAATAATCTGTCTATACAGTGTGACATCAATCAATTCTGACGAAGTATCGACCAACAGCTTCAGCTTCGCTTCCATTTGTGTATTCATGGGCCTGCATTCCAACATGTCGAATCTCTTCAAGATTTCAACTGTGTACTCCCTTGGTTAAGGAAGATCCTCTCAGGACTCTGCCATACCTCAAGACCTAAGAAATAATGCATTAGGCCAAGGTCTCTCATTTCAAATTCCGAGGCAAGTCTCTTTTTACATTCAGTGATGAGATTTTCTTCTCAAGTTAAGAATAACTCATCCACATATAGCAGTAACATTACTGGCTCATTGTTCATGATTTTGAAGTAGAGGTTAGAGTCTGCTTTACTCTTGGTAAAGCCTAAGCTCATCAAGAAACTGTCTATACGACCATACCAAGCTCTAGGAGCTTACTTCAATCCGTATAAGGATTTCTTCAATCTGCAGACATGAAACTTCCTGTCTTCAACCTCAAATCCTTGAGGTTTCTCTATATACACTTCCTCTTCGATGACACTGTTTAGGAAAGTTGCCTTCACGTCCATATAGTGCAGCTTCCACTTCATCTTAGTTGCAAGAGATATGATGGTTCTGATCAAAGTGTATCTAGCCACAGGAGCAAATGTCTCTTCATAGTCAATGCCTTCCTTTTGAGAAAAGCCACAAGCAACAAATCTTGCTTTATACTTCTCAATGCTTCCATCAGCAGCATGTTTTATTTTGAAGAGCCATCTGGAGGATACCACATCTTTATTCTTCAGTCTGGGAACTATTTCCCATACTTTGTTCTTCATTATGGATTGGTATTCTTTTGTCATGGCATCTGCCCATTATTTCCTCTGAATGGCTTCTTCAAAATAGGTAGGTTCCTCTTCTAGGAGATCACACATCAAAGCTGCATAACTGGAGAACGGCTTTGGTCTTTTCACCTGTCTCGTATTTCCTTGGGGAACATCGTACTTCTCTCCATCTTGAATAAGATCTCTAGCCCAAGCTAGATTTCTTTTATGGAGGATCGCCATCTGAGGAGGTTCTTGCACTTCTACTATATCATGGTCTTCTAGAATTTCCTCCTCGGGGGAAGTTACGACTTCCCTCACTGGTTCTGCAGCTCTGGGAACCTCCCTCATTGCAGTATTGGGGATTACGGGTTCCTCTTCATATACCTCTTCAAGCTGGCATAGTTTAGATTTCTTGAGCGCTGCATCTTCATCAAAGGTCACATCCTTGTTAATCTCAATGTGATGTTGACCTGGTATATAGATTTTGAAGGCCTTGGAGACCTCACAGTATCCCACAAATGTTCCCTTCTTTCCTGAAGGGTCCAACTTGTTTCTCTTTTCTTTAGGTATATGAATAAACACTTGACAGCCAAATATTTTGAGATGGCTTACCTTTGGCTTCTTTCCGGTGAACATATCTTCCGGTGTCTTGAGCCCAAGTGCACAATGGGACAATCGGTTCTACACATAAACAACTACCATTGCTACTTCTGCCCATAAGCACACAGGAAGATCTTGATCATGGATCATAGTCTTCACAACTTCCAGTATGGTTCTGTTCTTTTGTTTAGCTGCACCTTTTTGTTGGGGATTATAGGGAGTAGAGAGTTCCCTCTTGATCCCAACATCTTTGCAGAATTTCACAAACTCTTTTGAGGTATATTCTCCTCCATTATATGACCTAAGTATCTTAATCTTCCTTTCAGAAAGATTCTTTATCAAGGCTTTGAATTCCCACTAATGGAGGACGATGGCATTGGGCCACACACATATGAATGAATGAGCTCTAGGACTCCCTCTACCTTGCTGTCTTTCTTCGAAAACAGGTTCTTGATGTTCTTCCCTTGTGCACATCCATTGCATACGCCTTCATGATCACCTTTGAGTTTTGGTAAACCTGTGACCACTTTGCATATGTATGGTAGCGCCTTGTAGTTGATGTGAGCTAATCTTCTATGCCAAAGTTCACATGGATTCTCAATGGTGTGGGTCATGGCAGCTTCTGAGTGACCCTTTAGCTTATGCAAGCCACCTTCTTCTTTTCCAATGATGATTGCTTCATTTATGGTCTCTCCTTTAGC
>ML788954.1:1337733-1348976 GCA_009831015.1 Picea engelmannii
ACTGCAACTGGTTCTAAGACTGCAACTGCAACTGCAACTTCGGGTTTTATGAGGAAACCCTAATTTTTCAAACTTCGAATTTTGAAATTCTGATCTAGGGGATAGATGTGTTGCGCTGAGGCGAGTTAGCTGGTGCAGCCAGATTTTTGAAAATCCAACTTTTACCCCCTCAAACTTGATCTGCGGATTTTTGGACTGGTGCTTCTGGTTTTCTGGTACTTCTGGTACTCTGGTTTTCTGGTTTTCTAATACTTTGTGAAAACTAGGGTTTCACTTTTCGGGAGATCTAGCCACTAAAAAGGTGCGTTGAAGATGCCAAAATGATCCTTACGGGAGGGCACACTTTTCTAGATGGTTTTAGGGCTGAAATAACTCACCAACAAAAATCCCTAATTTTCATGTACGGTAACAGTGATGTTTTTCACTTTTCTCTTGTGAAAGATTCTCTCTTCAGCTTGGCTCTGATACCATGTTAATGTTTAAGCTGTTATTATAGTTGTTTGCATTTCATTAGATAACAATAGCATAATCCAAGATCACTGAGAAATACACAATCACAAGAGACACATCATTTATCCTGGGAAACCCTCTAGGGGAAGAAAACCCAGCAAAACTTCCTTAATATAGATAGCCAATACAATGCCAAGAGATCTCTTAAACTAATACAGAAATTCCATTCCCATATATGCGCCACTCTCTCTCTCCTTCTTCTCCAACAACAAATCTGAAACTTGTCTCTCAATGAGCAAGTGAGTTGTGTGTCTAAGTGAGGCGCTGACCTCTTTATCTATACAAGTCTGGTACGTGTGAAGTGTCTCTTCACTGGTAGGGCTGACTTCTCAAACTAGGTGGGTAAACCCACCTTTATTATATTTATGGGCCTCTTTAATATCTGTTGGGGTCGACTTCTTATTATGCCTATTACAATTGTCTTTTGACCAATCCGCAAAAGGGGATTTGGTCCTATTACAATAACCGATATGATCAATCCACAATGGGGATTGATCCGATGAATAATATATCAAATAATAATTAGAATACTCTTTGCAGGTACATTATTTCAACAACTTCCTCCTTCAACTCTCCACTTCCTCCTTCGCTCTCTTCAGCTTGCTCCTGCTGTGCAGAAAGGGATGCTCTTGAGGAGTCCCTGGATGTCATTAAGCGAGGAATCGAGGAAATCAAGGTTGTCATCAAAGAGATGCGGCACAAGGAAATAGAGCGTTGGTGTCGTGTGGACCTTCTGATGACATTCCTTCAGGACCTCAGAAAGGCTATCTCGGATAGAGATAAGCTCGACAGAGACACCATGCATGTATATCAAGCTTTCTCAGAGCAAAGGCTCGACCCCGACATTGGATAATTCCTTCTGGCTCAGGTTTCCTGTTTTCTATGTTTTCAATTTGTATAATTCATAAGTTATTTTCCCTGCGCGGCCACTCAGTTTTAGGAATTTTGGTCTTAGAAAACGACCAGTCTCTTGGGTTTGGTCTGTTTAGTATAGAATACAAAATCTTTGCCCTGTGGCATTGTAGATATCTATCTCTCTCAGCTCTACAAGTTTTGCATGAACACTTTGAATTTTTGGCCATGTGGTAGCATTGGTTTCCCACCAGGGCAATGTTGTCACAGCCGCCTTTGATAGCTTGACTGATGTAATTTTTTTGCTTCGCGGGTTTTAATTTAATTCCTAACTTACAAAAACAAAACTAAGAATTATATACTTTATATTATTATAATTAATATTATGTGTATCAAATATTACATCATTATTAGTATTATATATAACAAAAGTCTCATGTGAACTTGGGATCTCTGTGCGACACAAATGTCTTAGGTACACCATGGAGCCTAGCAATTTCTTTCATATATATATCAACAATGTTGGTTGTATGGAATAAAATGGGTAGCTTTAGTAAGCTTGTCCACCACTACCATAATATAATTTAGTAAGTTTGTCTACCAATACCATAATAGAATCATGTTTCTTAGGAGCCCTACACATTTTAATAATGAAATCCACAGTTACAGCTTCTCATTTCCACTTAGAAATGGGTAAAGGTTGTAACAGACCACCTGGATATTTACTACTACTATTATTATTATTTGATATTATTCATCTATTATTTATATTATCATTTACATTTTATTATATTTTTCATATTATTTATTTAAGTTATATTATAATTTTTTAAAATTTATGATGAAAAAACAAATATATATATATATATATATAAAATATTAAAAAACAAAAAATAATATATGTGTGTGTGTGTGTGTGTGTGTGTGTGTGTGTGTAATTTTAAAATGAATTTAAAAATAAATACAACTATGTTTAAACAATAAAGATAGTATCCACATGATCATCATGATAACCAAATAAATATAGTATCCACACAAGCATCATGATAACCAAATAATATTAAAGATATAGTCAATTAGTCATAAACTTCAACTAAATAAAAAAAACTTTGAATACATTAATCATCAAATTTATTAAATTACAATTCACCAAATTGATTTTTTTAATGTGAAATTATAAGAAAAATTATCCGTCCCTGTCGAAGGTGTAGAGGGACTATAGTGATCGTTAATTTGTTGACTTCATATTAATATGTCCTTTGACTATAAATTTGTGCATCATCTCTATTGTTCGAACTAGAGAACTAAAAACATTATTATTTATATAATAAAAAAACCTTATATGTCATCGTATCATTGGAGAACAGATTCAAAGTCTTATTGTCATCTTCGCTATTCCCAATGTTTTAAATGTTTATATATCTAAAGTTTTGAGCATCGATACTCTTTTTTAATTTTTTATTTTTATTGAAATGTTTACATACCGAAATTTTTGAGCATTGACGCTCTTTTTTAATTTTTTTATTATTTCTACTTTTATTGAAATGTTTACATATTGAAAGTTTTGAGCATTGGGACTCTTTTTGAGGTACTTGAATAGGCCTAACAACTTAAATGTTCACATGGCGTGAGGCCCTTCAATAGGCCTGACAACCTTAAATGTTTACTTAAATAGGCCTGTCACAGTACATTTTTCCTCAAATTTTTCCATACAATGTTGCAATGAACTTGGACAATATTGTTGTCCACCGCCACTCACATAGCCATCATATGTTTCATACTTATTCTATGCTTGTATTTCAATTTAGTCATCATTGAAGATACACATATTTCTTACTGGTTCATTGGTTGTTGCTTCATCATTGGTTCGTTGGTTCGTCGGTTGTTGCTTGTTATTGTTTGGTTCAACTTTGCAAGGTTGAGGTCCTGCACCTGCAGCTAGACCTATTGGTGTTTGCAGCTTTCTTTTGTTTGCTTCAACTTTGCAAGGTTGGAGTCTTGCACCCACAGTTGGAGTTGTTTTTTCACTTTGTAGGGTTCAAGTCCTACACCCACAATTGGACCTACGATTATGTCGTTCATCGCTGACAAGTAAGTTTCGATACCATAGTTTCATTCGTATTTGTTCTTTGTTGTTTATTGTTTACAGTTTGCAAGTAAGAATGTTTAAGTATTTCCACTTGCATGATCATCATATGTTTCATATTTTTTCTATGCTTGGAATGCAATTTAGTCATCATTGAAGACACATATATTCTTTATTGGTTCACCGGTTGTTGCTTGTTCACTGGTTTGTTGGTTGTTGCTTCTTGTTGTTTAGATCAATTTTGCAGGGTTGAGGTCTTGCACCTACAGTTGGACCTGTTTGTGCTTTCTCATTGGTTTGGTGCTTTCTGTTTTCTTTTGTTTGCCTTTTGTTTGCTTCGACTTTGCAAGGTTGGAGTCCTGCAGCGACAATTGGAGCTATTTTTTTCACTTTGCAGGGTTCAAGTCCTGCACCCACAATTGGGCCTATGATTATGTCATTCATCATTGACAAGTAAGTTTCAATACCATACTTTCATTTGTGTTCATTTTTTATTATTTCTTGTTTGCAATTTGCAAAAGAATGTTTTAGTATTTATTCATCATTCTTATCCTGCAGACTTTCCATAAAGGTTGGCATATATTTTTATCCTGCTCTTAAATTTTCCCCATATTTTTTCCCTAGGCTCTGTACCATGTGCATGCCAATGTCGTCTGCACAACCCCGACTGTCATTTTTTCTAGCATTACAAATCTTGGTCCTTTGTCGTATGTGATGAAGTGGAAATCTAACAACTCAATTGAATAAGGAATTCTTTAGCCTTCACACCTTTCCCTCAATGATATTCATATATTTCACTAAAATGAGTACCTACCTATCTCGTACGGGAATCGAACCCGTGTATTTCACATGAAAAATACGATGTCACGCTTGTTTCCTTTCCAAGATATTCTTATAGAATAAAATTGCAGGTAGGTGTAGAAGGGCTAGGTATGGTACAATGGTAGCTAAGCTACAACAAAATTGCACACCATTGCCAGGCATTATCCATCTTTGTTGAGGACATATTTCAGTAAGTTATAAAGAAAAAAATTCAAGGAATTGGAATGCAAATCCTAGGTAATTATAGGACCTATTATTGCACTTTACAGGGTTGAAATCTCTCACTCGCAGTTGGACCTATGATTCTACCATTCATCATTGATGAGTAATTTTCGATACCACAATTTCATTCATATTCAATCTTTACTTTTTACTATTTACAGTTTTCAAATAATAATGTTTAGATATTTATTCATCACTCATGTCCTGTAGACTTTCCATAGAGGTTGGCATATATTTCCCTCATGCTCTTAAATTTTGCTCCAATTTTTTCTCCAAACTCTGAACCATACCTACATGCCTTTGCAAAATGTTCTTGTAGAAGAAAAATATGTTGAGATGGTGCTAGCAAGAGTAGTTTTCCATGGATTGCAAATTCCAATATTCAATCTCTATGTTGCTCCGCGTGAAACATTGCTAACATAATGGATTTTTTTTCAAATGCATTACACCATTTACATCTGAATGAAACCATTATCATTCTAGGAGACTTCATTGTTGAGATGCCACAAAATAGTGTCATAATGAAAGAATTGGAAAACTACATGTAAAATTACAATCTTCATTTTCTTTTGGTTAAAATAAAACATATACAAAATGCACTTATTGACCATATATGGTCAAAGTTTCTCATATCACAATACACCCTCTTTATCTTATACACAAACTACTCTATCCATGGTACTATTTGTCTCGTACTTGAATTATGAAATATACATCAAACATATTACAAAATTATATTTCCATGTCTCAAATCATATCTAGATACTTTGTTGCACAAAACCAAATCGTTCAGCTAGGACCATTCAACTTCTTAATATTTTCTGGCTTGTAATATATTTTGGCCAGGAAAAATTCTATATAACCACAACCATGGATCAAGAAAAACAAAGTTTCATGTTTCTAACTCTATATTTTATTCTATTCCTTTGATTCCCATTTAATATATGTACATATTACTTGTTTTAACTTACATACCAGCTTACATTCACGTTCATTTCATTTTGTGTGTTCCCACATTGAAACAAACAAAGTAATTGGAGAAGATGAAGGACTCTTAACCACAAATGTAGAAGATGAGATACAAAGGTGCATGCTTCTACTCTTATTTCATATTCCATTGTTTTGTATTTCATTTATTGTCTGTATATTTATTCTACTGCTTTGCACCTAATTTATTGTATGTAGATACTACATATCTTCCTACATAATAACTTATCGTCATGTCAATTGTATTTTTTGTGCTGCTACATTGAAATAAATAGAACCATATTTATTTTTTACATACCAACTTACCTTCATGTCCATTGTATTTTCTGCATTTCTACATTAAAAGAAACAGATTAGTTGGACAAGAGGATGAAATCTTATATGCCATAGTAGAGGAAGCTAAAGTACAATCTTCGAAAAGGTATACCAATTGTGATAGTAAAGAAAACACAAAAAATGAGTAGGTGGATAAAATATTGGACTAGAAAACGATGATTTGGAAACAATGGGCCTTTGTTGAGACTTCTCACTTCCGAAAATTTCCCTCCCCTTTTCTATTTTCCCACTCTCTATTATCCCTTTTTTTCCCTCTTCTATACTTAACCGAAATCCCCTTTATTTTCCCCCTCTACTTTCCCTTTCTGGTTGCTTTACTTAGTCATTTTTTCTGAAAATGTATAGGTTCACGGATTGGCGGACTCACGGGTTCACATTTCTACTAATTCTTTTATATCACGAGTCTGAACGACTACTTCCTCATTCCATACTTAGCCACTTTTTTTATCATAGATTCCTGGGTTGGCGAGCTCAAAATTGAGCTTCTATTGATTTGTGTCTTGAAAATAGCACTCGGAGTTCTGCGATATACAAATTGACAGACGGACTCTCGGGCCGGTGGGATCAATATTGCGCTTCTATTCTTCCATGACCTACAAATAGCTTCTGGGGTTTCGTGATATATAGATTGGTCGTCGAACCCCCCCATGATGCCCTATTCCGTGCTACACATTTTTGCACTCAAAATTTCCAGGACATACAATTTGACCATCAGGACCTTACATTTCCTAAGTATCTCTTGACACCCTATTTCACACTCCATCTCCTTCGATCCTGTATGTGACATCTAGAACAATTATGAACAATATACAATGCATATGCTTATTTATTCATTCTGATGTTCATGTACACATGCTTGTATCATAAAAATTTGGACGAGTGACATGGGAATGAGTAGTCAATCATCACAAACATCAACAGAACAACAAGGCCAAAGGCAAATATTCATACATTGTGCTCTTGCTATGTTTACCAAAAAAATATCCTGAGATATTTGTTCATCTATGCCATGATAAATATGTTGATGTCATCTGTAACACATTCTTTGCAATTTATAGGAAGTATCGACGAGTGCAAGTGAAATGCCCAACATAGTGCAAGCTCTGCAGACTAAGAGGCATGGTCATAAAAATATGACCTGCATACTTCATCCAAGTTGTGCATCTACTTGTACATTTATGCCAAAAAAAATAAAAAAAAATGATGCAGACTACGATTCACTTTACTTTTTATGTTCAAAAAATGTCACCAGATCTAAACTTATAACACCCAATATACTATCAATAGAAGGCTTGAACAGTCATCGAACTGGGCAAGTGTTCTTCGGGGACATAATGGTCATGTACAACACATACTTAGACAAGGAAAACAAAACTAGATGCATTGTGTGTGTTGACATGATAGACAAGGAAGCCATGATGATAGTCACACTGACTATCCCTACACAACTTTTCCAGAAACAAGCAAAAAATATCTTTCCAGGTAATGGGATATCCATTACAAATTTTAATATATTTCCAAAAACATTATATGACCGTAGTGATTGTGATCAAATTATATCACTCAATGAAACAAGTATTATGGAAAAAGTTCCCACGATTTGTTCAGAATATCATTTCATACCAGACACAACAATCAGCCAACTTGCACAAACCAACGACACTTACCCAATCGGAACCATTGGTGCAACTATCACACTCGTGAGAAAAGTTGGATCACGACACATTCTCCATATAAAAGATGGAGATTCAAACAACGACAAAGAAATTGTATCATTCTCCATATCGAGTTTTGTCCTTTACTTTCACATGCTCATATATCTTAGTTATGTTACACAACTATTACACTGTTCCATGTTATAGCTACAATTGTTCGACACCTATTCAAATTTATTTTCCTCAATGGAACAACAATTGCATAAAGGGAAATTTCCACTTATTCTCTTCAAAAATATAACAAAGAAAAGAGATGTTAAATAAAGCATATTTCGTACAACTTAAGCAAAATATGTAATAGAATTGTGAACAGACATATTACAACATCTCAAGAAACTAACTAGCTCGGCAACTATTGTGCGTATACATCTACAATTCCATCCACACTTTGCTCATAAAAATTGTCTTGAACGATTTTCTGCAACTTCTTTGTTGTACAGTTGTATATTATATTTTTCAATATATTAACTACTATACTCATGTGCGCAGGTTGAGGTTTTTTTGGTTGCAGCGAATGTGTACTCGACCCCCTTCGAGCCTGTATGTGTGAAATGAAACTCTCATGTTTCTGCCTCTGCTTTCATAAATGATGGCACAATTGATTGCCTATGATGGAGTAAACAAATCCCTTACATATATAGAAATTGCCTCAACATTGCCATCTGAACCCTCGGCAACACAATTATACATTGTACAATTAGACAACCTCTATTACAAGATGTGCTTCCTGGGTTAGTAGAATTGCCATATGAATTATACCTATAGAAAAAGGAAAACAATGTCTACATGTTGCGTGACTTTCACATCCATAGAAAATTTACATTAAATGAGGAAAATGCCATACTACATATCGTATGAACCAAAAAAAAATTCATATCAAGCGTTGACAAGAAACGAAACAATCTCATATGTATCTGTCCATGCTACCCAATGAGGATATGAATAGATTTTTGCAGTTCCTTGGAAATTGAATTGGAAGGGCATAAGATTGTTCAATCCAGGAATGAGAATCATGAGAACAGAACCCATACAAAGTATCCAACTGTGAATAAATCAGGTCCATCCTTCAAGCTGTCAAAATGGATTGCTCCTCTAAACGGAACCATCAAGCATTTTCAATAATATTTCAAATTTGGCATTGTTCAAACTCCATTAAGTTAAATGTTGACACTCTTTTCTAGAACTAGTAATATTAGAACATTGTTAGGTCAACGTAATCTCAGTTCATAGTACTATCAGAAGAAAATGATCATAGTGATCTTGGTTCATAGTAATATAGTATCAGAAAATTTCTTGGTGCCCATTTGGGGATTTGGTTATAGATGGGATACAATGCCCAATCTCCTTTGATTTTTTCATGTCTTGTGTTTGGAAAACTTTTGTTTATGTTCTTTCGTACTGTAGTTCAAGGTTCTCATGAGCCTGGTTTTTGGATTATGGCTGGATGATAGATTCAATATCTTAGCGGTTTTTCTATGATCTTAAACAATATACAATACATGTTTTTCCTTTTAATGTAATCTCTATGAAGTAAATGTAATATGTATTTCATTTTAGCACTTTTACTTGATCGATGAAATTACCAAAACTACTTCAGAAATATTTTGAAATAAAAGGATATATGCTAGGTGAAGTCCAATGGAACTATGATATCAACCACAGAAAATTAAAGCTAAAATTCATCGGTGTTATAATTACAGTGAAGTTGACAGTACAATAATTTTACTTGAACATCCCAAAATTGTTTTTTCTATAGCTTTTCGGTGCTTCTCTTATGAAAACACATCCTGGAAAGTATAACCATGACTCACTTTCTCTATTCCTTGATTGAAGAGAATGTTCACTTGTCTAATGCACTTCATAGTTATTGTTAAGACCATCAATGGGGATTTGTTAATACCAATTCCCTCTTCTGAAAGTTGTCCTCCCCTTTCTTTTTCCCCTCGACTTTCCCTTGCTGGTTACTTAGTCATTTTTCGAAAAATGTCTAAGTGCGCGAGTTGGCGGATTCACGCGTTCAGATTTCCATTGATGCTTTTATATCACAATTCTGACCAACCACTTCCCCATTCCATACTCAAAAAAAAATTTGATTGCGGGTTCTCAGCTAGGCGGGCTCAACATTGTTCTTCCATTGTTCCACCCCATGCAAACAGCACCCAAACTTCCCTGATATAAAAATTGACAACCAAATTCCCCTTTATTTTTCTCCTCTACTTTCCCTTTCTGGTTACTTAGTCATTTTTCCAAATATGTCTCATGTTTTAATATCACGAGTCCGACCGACCACTTCCCCATTCCATACTTGGCAACTTTTTCCATCATCGGTTCCCGACCAGGCTTTCTCTTCCATTGTTTCGCGACCTACAAACAGCATCTGAAGTTCTGCAATATACAAATTGACCGTTGAAGTCTATCATCATGCCATGTTTTGTGTTACACATTTTGCAGTGAAAATTTTGGAGACGTACAATTTGACCATCAGGCCCTCACATCTCCTGAGTATAACTTGTAACCCTATTTTGAAGCCCAACCGACCTCTTTCCATACTTGGAAACATAACAAACCCATGGTGGGACATCAAAATTTCATTCTTCTTAAGAAATCAAGACCTCCATTCAAGGTCTCTATCCCATTCTTCTCATCCAGAGCTTTCCAGCAACCGTCTCCATGCTCAGAACCAAGCTCAGAGATGGAGAATATACCTCTCCCAAGTTCCTCGGGTGTTCATTGGTCAAATCCAAGGGGCTTCCACATGGTTCTGACTCAATATGATTCTCTCTGAGTTCTTCAATATACTATAACTTCCAGCGTTCTTAATTCTATGGTGCAAATCCATCCACCAACAAATCCAATGACTAGACTTGGTCCTCGGCTAACTCACAGGTTAACAGGGAATTCGACGTTCGACCTTCAGATTTGAATTCCAGTCCTAGCCCCTTCCCTCCATCTACACTTGCATATGACCATGGGATATGACTAGATGCTGGGACAATAGGTGCCAAGGAAACCCCCACATGAATCCTCCGGAGTGGAAAATATTCGAAGTGGCAGATCTTTTGCCACACGTTCTCATCTATTCAACAGTCACGATGAACTTTGACTCTTCAGCCTTTAGGATTTATCAACCCTCCACTCTTCAACTCTTCTGGATCACTTCTTCTCTGGAGTGCAGGAGTTGGTGACACCTATCCTTACCAATGGATGACTCAGATCTACTTCGCCACTTCGGGCTTCGGGGATTTTCGAAGCACCACACTTCATTTCCTTCAGAGTGTCTCTACTCTGGAGTTAACAATATACTTCCACGTGCCTCCCTATACCAACAATTAGGATCTACATGGACACTTCAACACTTCGACACTTCAGGTCCCTTTGGACTCTCTACGATACTACACCCTAAATCCTCGAGAGTCCCAAAGTCCTGGTCTCTCAGAGTTCCAATCCATTCACCAACCATGTTGGCTAGGTGGGAACGTACCAGGGGTTGACATGTATATGGGTCAGGGGTGACACGTTCCCTCACCTGGGATGACACGTGTCACGTTCCAAGTGTTGGATCATGTTTTCATTGATGCCAATGGTTTGATTGATTGATGTCAAGTGATTGATTGATGTCAAAGGATTGATTGATTGATGATTGATGTAATGTAATATGTATTTTCCTTGATGAGAATGCATAGATGAAGATGGATCAATGATTTTTCATTGAT
>ML788954.1:1355251-1386730 GCA_009831015.1 Picea engelmannii
TCCCCCCCCCCCCCCCCTCTAAGTGTGGTAGGTGTGTCCAACACCAAGGGCTCTATGGGGTAGGTGATGCATGTGAATCTAGGTGGCACGTGGCTTATCAATATTAAATCCACATTACCATGGGTGGAATCACTGTGCCTCATCAATTCGGTCTGATCATCTTCCAACATCCCTCAGATCTCATGGTCGAGATCCAGCCAATACCAGTTTGTTCATAGATCAACAGTTCACAGTGATTTCGGAACACCAATGTGCTCGATCTTTATCAGAGAGTTCAATATCTGCAATATGAAAAGTGCTCTCTCGACTCTTTTTAATCATGGTTGTCAATCCTCCACCCCAATAAGATCAACTACATTGTTTGATTGCGAGCCATGAACTAGCACAACCGTTAATTTCACCTTTGTGCTCCGCAATGATTCCCATCCATCGATCTAATCGAAGGGCTGGTGTTTGATGATCCATTTACTCCAATGGATATTTAGTTTGATATGACAACTGAGATCGATTTTCCTCCTAATGAACGGCTCTCATTTGTCTCCTCTGTCAGGTTCTTGATTCATCTATGACTCTTGTTACTCTGGGAGTTCGGGTAATTTTGACTATCATGAAGATTGACATCTAAGGGATTAACCATCAATACCTAGCTCCTTTCGGGCTCAGTGCAGGGTTCCTAGGCCTAGGTCACATGGACCTTCTGATGACTCTCGGGATATGAGCTCTACTCTTAGATGAGTTTTGGTTAAGGTCGTGGGTGCGAGTTTAAGGTCTCTCGGGATACTAGTTTGAAGGAAACGCCTTCCTATCTCAAATAACTTTAAGTTCTAAAACATGGTTGAGTAAATACATGGGATTATCGAGACGGTAATAGTGCTAAGAGGCTTTATCCGACTTTAGAACTATCAGGTAGCTCCCTGGGAAAACACCTTCAAGTGTTAAACTGGAGAATACGGGAAAAGAAGAAACATAAGTTCTCAAGGAAGCCAACATATACACATAACTTAACCATTTCAATACACAAACCATTTATAGATATGTAAATACATGCATGCAACCATTAATTCCTAATTCAATGCATAGAGTATGAAAACACTTATCATAAACATATAACGTGAAGCGACTATTGGAATGGGTTCTTGTTTCCACCCAACCATAGACTCAGTCACTCCTCATAGATTTACCATTAGCCACCCCTGAGCTATACCACGATGCTTTGAGATTGAATCTCTTCTTCCGACACTGAAATAGACAGGGACAAAAGTTACTCTACTTCTCCCATAGGATCTTGGCAATGGTTTACATGATACCAAGCAAGGA
This sequence comes from Picea engelmannii, assembly GCA_009831015.1. NCBI lineage: Eukaryota > Viridiplantae > Streptophyta > Pinopsida > Pinales > Pinaceae > Picea > Picea engelmannii. Next base: position 1,356,569 of record ML788954.1, read on the forward strand.
GGACCAGCGTCATTTATAATCTTGTATCATAACCTTCTCATTTATTTATTGCGACTAGAATTCTTATATCCTCATTCTTCCTTGAACCCGGGAGTTTATCTTCCCATCTCTTCACTCTTCGCCCCAATCTTCCTCTTCCCACAAAACCTTCCTTGCTTTCTTGTCTCAGCAAGGTTGTGTGTGGCACGAATTACCAGTCTGTGGTTAGGTCTGGAAGCCTTACAAATGGGTGCTCTACACCATCCCCTCATTAACTCTTGAGGAGGTCTTCCGACCTACCAACCTGACTGTAATTCATTTCTGGGTCAGAGGACTGTTCTGGACCTAAGAAATTTAAATCCAGTAAGGTACTGGTTTGGTGAAGGTTAACGCAACCATTCTTGGTCCCCTTCACCATATATTTTCATATAATTTGTTGTCTTTCTTAGTACAGCCCCCTTCCAGCAATCATGCAACACTTATCCACTTTCTATCAAATAACATAATTTACATTCATCGACCTTTAATACAAATTTCCATCAAATCAAACATTCACACATATTGATTTTTCCATAGTCTCTTGGCCAATATAGTTATATTTACAAACTGGTGGAAACAGGGTGTTACAATTCCCTCCCCCTTAAAGGAACATCGTCCTCAATGTTCTATCTTTCAACATGCTCTATATATACAGAAGTGAACAAAAATTAATATGCATGTCTCATGGCATCCTCCATTTCCCATGTAGCCTCATCTGGGCCAAAGTGTTTCCACTGCACCTTGACCTGTGCAACGGTTCGGTTCCTAAGTGAGGTTTTCTTCCTGTCTAGTATGCATTGAGGTTCTGGTAGTAGTTATCCCTCCAGTTCCACCTATATCATAGACCAATAAATTATATTGTTAGAATCATGTACATATTTCTTCAATAATGAAACATGGAAAATATTATGTGCCTTTACTGTGGGAGGGAGTGCTAGCCTATAGGCTATAGGTACCACTCTATCTAAGACTTCAAAGGGTCCACAATATCAAGGTTCTATCTTGGCACAAGCTCCCATTCTCATGGAAATATTCCTGGGCCTAACTCTGAGATAGACATGGTCTCTTGTCTTGAACTCTCTAGGAGTTCTCTTTCTGTCGGTGTAGATCTTTTGTCTATCATAAGAAATTTTCATATTTTTTTTTATCTGAATCACTTGTTCTTCCATTTCTTTCAGCATGTTCAGTCCGATTGTAATTCTATCCACTTGATTACTCCAGTTGATTGGAATCTTGCATTGTCTACCATAGAGGGCTTCAAAAGGGGTCATCTTTAGTGACTCTTGATAATCGTTGTTGTTGGAAAATTATACCAATGGCAGGTAGTCTTCCCACTTCTTAGGCTAATGCATTACATGCATCCTTAACATGTTTTCTAATATTTGGCTTACTCTTTCTATCTATCCATCAGTTTGGAAGTGATAATTTGTGCTAAACAACAATTTAGTAACAAGACCAGCCATCAAGGATTTCCAAAAGATTGAAGTGAATTTTGGGTCTCTGTCGGATACAATCTCTCTAGGAATGCCATATAGTTTGAATATCTCCTTCATGAAGATGTTGGAAATATATATTGTCTTGCAAGTCAACTTGATAGGAACGAAGTGAGCAGACTTGCTCAATTTGTCCACCACTACCAAGATGGCATCATTCTGCTTAGCCGGTTTTGGTAATCCGGTGATGAAATCCATGGAAATGGTTTCCCATTTCCATTCTGGGATTGGTATAGGCTGTAAAAACCCTGCTAGGTGTTGGTGTTCTACCTCAAATTGTTGGAATTCTAGGCACTTAGCTAGATAGTCAGCTATGTCCTTTTTTAGTCTAGGCCAATAGAATTGTTTTCTAATGGTCGTGATCATTTTCTGATATCCTAGGTGAATAGTATATGGTCTCTTGTGTAGTTCATCCATTATGAACCTCTTCAATTCATCACAACTTGGAATATACAATCTATTTTTGTAGCTCAATAGGACTTCATCAAGCATATGATAGCCTTCATACTTTATCCCTGTGGGCTCTTTCTTTAGGTATGATGTCATGATCTTGAAAAAATCATCTATCTCTTGTGCATTTATGACCCTCTCCCTAACATCAGTTTCATAGGTGCTTACCACTTCCAGGTAAATCTATTTCACACTTCTACTAAGGGCATCATCCACCCTATTTTCTTTTCCTTTGATGTGTTTGATTTCAAAATCAAACTCACTAAGGAGAGCCATCCACCTAGCTTGTCTGGCATTGAGTTTTGATTGATTAAACAGGTGCCTCAACCCACAATGGTCTGTCATAAGTACAAACCTCCTACCCAGGGGGTAATGCCTCCACATTTTTAAAGCATGCACTATGACAACCAACTCTAGATCATGGATCCCATAATTGATTTCATGTTCATTCAATTTTCTGGATTTGTAGAAAATTGCACGTCCTTCTTGCATAAGGACTCCTCTGAGTCCTTCCCTATAGGCATCTATACACACAAGGAATTCATTATCAGAATCTACAATCTTCATCACGAGTGCATGGGTCAAAAGGTATTTCAGTTTCTGAAATCTTTCTTCACATTCTGATGTCCAAGTGAATTTAACCCCCTTTTCTGGAGGGCAGTGATTGGAAAACCAATCTTGGAAAATCCTTTTATGAACCTTCTATAATATCCTACTAAGCCCATAAAGGAACTAATATCAGATACATCTTTTGGGGTAGGCCATTCCATAATAGATCTGATCTTCTCAGGGTCTGTTGCCACCCCTTCTTCAGAAATAACATGGCCTAAGTAATGTACTTGCTTCTGAAAAAAGTCACACTTGCTAAACTTAGCGTAGAGATGATGCTCTCTTAGTACTTGAAGTACAAGTATAATATGTTCTTCATGCTCCTCTCTATTATTGGAGTATATTAATATATCATCAATGAAAACCAATACAAATATGTATGGGATTTTGTTGAGTACATTGTTCACCAAGAACATAAAAGTGGCAGGGGCATTGGTTAATCCAAATGGCACCACCACAAATTCATAGTGACCATATCTAGTCCTAAAGGTTGTTTTTTGGATTTATTCATCCTTTATTCGGACTTGATGGTATCCAAACCTTAATTCAATATTTGAGAAAATGGAAGCACCCCCTATTGGTCAAACAAGTAATCTATTCTTGGTAAGGGGTACTTGTTATTTATGGTCATCTTATTGAATTGTCTATAATATATGCACAGTCAGAGTGTGCCATCTTTCTTCTTCACAAAAGAGACTGGTGCTCCCCATGGAGACACACTGGGCCAGATGTAGCCTTTTTCCATCATTTCCTTTAGTTTTAGCTTGAACTAAACTAGATCGAGTGTACTCATCCTATAGGGTGTCCTAGACACTGGCACTGCTCCTGGTGCAAGTTCTATTGAGAAGTCAATGTCTCTTCTCGGAGGTAGACCCAATACCTCTTCTAGAAAAATGTCTCTATAATCTCTTAATATGGGGTGGTCCTATAGGTTCTATTTTTCATCCTCAACAGATTCCAACACCTATATTTCATATAGAGGACATCCCTTTCTGCAATACTTTTTCATTTGAAGGGACGATATTTGTCTCACTGAGACAAGCTTCTAAATCCCTTGGAGGGTTATCTTTCTCCCTTATTCATTTACACATTCTAAATTTTTATGGTAGCAGTCCAACTTAGTTTTATAAGTAGCCAACCATTCCATACCAATCACCAGGTCGTAAGATCCTAGGGGAAGTATGTTAAGGGTCGCTTGGGTGGGAAATCCATCCATGATGAACTGGAAAGTTGGTACGAACTCTGCTACTTTCCTTTTGTTTCCAATGGCTAGTTGTACCAACCATGGATTAACATGTCTAAATGGTTGCAGTTTACACTTATCAATAGTCTGAGGGGCCAGATAACTCAAATTAGAACCAGGGTCAATTACAATAGAAACTAGATGGTTGGTGATGATACCTTCCATCTCCACCACTGAATCTTGGTGGTCGTCTTGTTTATTATCCAAAGATGCATAAATCTGTCGCATGCTCTTAGCCACGTCATTGATTGTGGTAGATTCTTGGATGTTGTATAATTTCCTATTGTTCTGTTGTCTATGTGGGAAATACCTCGGTAGATGTTCTTCTCCACAACCCCAACATTTCAAGGGTTCTCTCTTTGGGTTATCATTCTTTCTTGGGGTTGATCCAAATGGCTTATTTCCACTCTCGGAGGGGAAATTTTGTTGATACACACTTCGGGTAGGAAGGCTCATCCTAGAATCCTTCCTATAGTTCGTAAATCTTGAGGATTTAATCCCCTTATTCTTGAATCCTGAACTATTCTTATCCTTCCAGTCCTCTCTAAGTTTCGTCTGGCTCTCAAACTGTTCATAACAATACCTTGACTTTTGGATAGTGTCTTCTAAGGTATTTGGCTCGTAAAACCCAATCTTGTTCTAGTCGATCTGAGGTAACCCACTGATAAATCGCTACACTTTTAACTTTTCATCATTTGTGTAGGGTACATACCTTATCAGCTCAAGGAATTTATTGATATATTCCTCTATGGTGAGTTGTCTCAACTTGAGTTCATAGAACTCATTAGTATTCCCATAAAATTATTTCTCTGAAATATACTTATTCTTGAAGTATTTCTCAAATTGTTTCCACGATAAGTCTTTCTCATGGATTCCTTTCACATTCCTATGATCTTCCCACCAAATGGAAGCCTTCCCATTCAAGTTGAAGATGGTTATTTGAGAGTTCAAGTTTTCAGAGTAGTCATAGACTCTGAAGTACTTATTTAAACCAAGCAGCCAAGCTTCTTCCTCTTCCCCTTTCTTAATTTCCCCATCGAAAGAGGGTGGTTTGGCTTTCTTGAACTCTTCAGGGTCATGTCTTTTGGAATGCTTTCGCTTCTTTCCTTTCTTCTAAGAATGTGAGCTAGTTTTTCTACTAGAAGATCCCTCGAAGTTGTTGGTTTCCTTTCCATAGGACTCTCCTGATGAGCATCCCCTGCCTCCAAGGTGGGCCTTCCTCGAGGTAATTCTCCCTATGTAGCCACTTATGGGACCACGTTTTTGTATTTAAGATGGACTTTGACTTCTCTTTGTATGTTTTCAGTCCACATGATTGGTTGCAGGTCCATGTTGCAGTTGCATCTGTATGTCAGATAAGCTTTGTAGCAAGACTGCATTAATTTCCATTTGTTTTTCTTGCTCCTTTATCAGTCTGTCGTTGTCATCCTTACAACTTTTTAATTCAGGAATGAGGTTCCTTATAATTTCAACCAGATCCAAAGGGGTCTCCACCGCCCTCCTCTTGTCAGATTCTTCATCTCTATTGCGGAAGCCATCCCCCACTTCATGATGCATCACCATCCTTTATACTTGTTGTTTCCCACGATTCATTGACTTCTTGAGTGCTGACAAAAAACTCATTGTTAGCCATCGGTCTATTAATTCATAAACAACACACAGTTCATATTTCTTAAATGCACACACAGTAGAAAACTCCGTTCTTTTCTGCAGTAAAAGTTTAACCAGACTCTTTGAGGGAGAGTTAAAATAGGGTATCACCCTTAAAATTCCTTTAAATAAGGTTCCTATGTGACTCATTCATGAGCACAAGAAGGCCAAGTGTTGTAACCATGATCTGATATCAATTTGTAACACACCCATGGTGGGGCGTCAAAATTTTGTTCTTCTTAAGAAATCAAGACCTCCATTCGGGGTCTCTATCCCATTCTGCTCATCCAAATATTTCCAGCCATAGTCTCCATGCTCATAACCGAGCTCAGAGCTGGAAGATATACCTCTCCCAAGTTCCTTGAGTGTTCATTGGTTGAAGACACGGGGATTCCATGTGGGTCTGATTAAATATGATTCTTCCTGAGTTCTCTGATATCTTGGAACTTCCAGCGTTCTTAATTCTATGGAAGAAATCCATCCACCAACAAATCCAACGACTGGACTTGGTCCTCATCTAACTCACAGGTTAACAGGGAATTCATCGTTCGCCCTTTGGATTTGAATTCTAGGCCTAGACCCTTCCCTCCATCTACACTCGCATATGACCGTGGGCTATGACCAGACGCTAGGACAATAGGTGCCAATACAACCCCTGCTCAAATCCTTCGAAGTGGAAGATCTTTTGCCACGCATCCTCATCTATTAAACGGTCACAATGAACTCTAGATATTTGGCCTTTGGGAGTTCTCAATCCTCCACTCTTCAAATCTTCCAGAGTACTTCTGCTCTGGAGTGTGGGAGATGGTGACACTTGTCCTTAACAAGGGATGGCTCAGATATACTCCACTACTTCGGGTTCGAGATTTTTGAAGCACCACACTTAATTTCCTCTAGAGTGGCTCTACTCCAAAGTTAACAATCTACTGCCACGTGCCTCCCTGTACCAACGACTAGGATCTACTCCGACACTTTGGCACTTCGGGTCCCTTTGGACTCTCTATGATACTACACCCTAAATCCTCCAAAGTCCCAAATTCCCGGACTCCCGAAGTTCTAGTTCCTTCACCAACCACATTCGTTGGGTGGGCACAAACCAAGGGCTGACACATAGATGAGTCAGGGATGACACGTGCCCTCACCCTGGATGACATGTGTCACATTCCAAGGGATTTATGGGGTAGGTGATGTGCATGAATATAGGTGGCACGTGTCTCGTCAAGCTTAAATCCACATCACCATGGGAGGCATCATTGCGCCTCATCACTCTGCTCTGAACGTCTTCCAACATCACTCAGATCTCACGGTCGAGATCTGGCCAACACCATTTTGTTCATAGATCAACGGTTCATAGTGATTGCAAAACCCCAATGTGTTCACTCTTTATCGGAGAGTTCAATATCTGCAATATGAAAAGTTCTTTCCTGACTCTTTTTAATCATGGTCGTCAATCCTCCACCTTGATGAGATCAACGACATTGGTTGATTGTGGGCTATGAACTAGCACGTCTGTTAATTTTTCCTTCGCGCTCCATAATGATTCCCAACCATCAATCTAATCAAATGGATGGTGTTTGATTCGTTAACTCCAGTGGATCTTTAGGTCGATCTGACAACTGAGATCAGTTTTCCTCCCAATGAATGGCTCGCATCTCTCTCCTCTGTCAAGATCTTGATTCATCTACGACTCTTGTTACTCTGATATTTTGGGTAATTTTGACTATCATGAAGTTTTACATTCTAGGGATTCAAGCTCCCGAAGCTCCAAAACCATCAAGAGATAGCTCCTTTCGGGCTCAGCACAGGGCTCCTAGGCCCAGGTCACATGGACCTTCTGATGACTCTCATGCTATGAGCTCTACTCTTAGCCAAGTTTTGGCTAAGTCTATGGGAACGAGCTTAAGGTCTCTCAGGCTAATGGTTTGAAGGAAATGCCTTCCTATCTCATAGAAATTTAAGTTATGAAACATGGTGGGGTAAACTGATGGGATTATCAAGAGGCTTGGTCGGACTCTGGAACTATGAGGTAGATCCTTGGGAAAACACCTTTGAGGGTTAAACTGGAGCATGTGGGAAAATTAGAAGCATGACTTCTCAAGGAAGCCAACGTATATGCATAACTTAACCATTTCAATACATAAACCATTTATAGATATGTAAATACATGCATGCAACCATTAATTCCCAATTCAATGCATAGAGTGTGAAAACACTTATCAAAACCAGATAACGTGAAGCGACTGCTGGAAGGGGTGTCTGTTTCCACCCAACCATAGGCTCAGTCATTCCTAACGGATTTACCACTAGCCACCCCCGAGCTAGACCACGATGCTTTGAGATTGAATCTCTTCTTTCGACACAGTAATAGATAGGGATGAAGGTTACTCTCCTTCTCCCGCAAGATATTGGCAATGGTTTACACGATACCAAGCAAGGAGGACCAACCTCGTTTATCAACTTGTATCATAACCTTCTCATCCATTTCCTGCAACCAGAACACTTATCTCCTCGTTCTTCCTTGAACCCGAAAGCTTATATTCTCCTCTCTACACTCTTCACCCTGGTCTTCCTCTACCCACCACACCATCCTTCCTTGCTTGTCTAAGCAAGGTTGTGTGTGGCTCGAATTACCAGTCCATGGTCAGGTCTGGAAGCCTTATAGATGGGTGCTCTGCCCTGTCCCCTCATTAACTCTTGAGGAGGTCTTCCTGCCTACCAGCATGATTGTAATTCATTTATGGGTCAGAGGACTTTTCTATCCATGAGCAATTTAAATCCAGTAAGGTACTAGTTTGTTGAAGGTTAACACAACCATTCCTAGTCCCCTTCACCATCTCTTTTCATAGCATCTGTGATCTTTCTTAGTACACCCTCCTTCGAGCAGTCATGCAACACTTATTCGTTTTCTATTAAATAATAGAATTTACATTCATTGACCTTTTATACAAAGGTCCATCAAATCAAACATTCACACATATTGAGTTTTCCATAGTCTCTTGGCCAATGTAGTTATATTTACAAACTGGGGAAAACATGGTGTTACATACCATTTCTTGGAATCTCTTTCACGGGTGGTTGGGTTGGTGGGTTCATGAAATGTCCAATGCTTAATCACTCTTCACCATCCCCACCACCTTCACACTTATTTCTAGATATGAAACTATTAATATTTAATGATAATATCTCATCATGCAAGAACCATTAAGATTGTCATTAATGTCTTAAAGGCTAGAGGAGATCTGCCATTAATACGAATTAAACCAAGATTTGTGGAGGGTTATATTATCCCTTCCGAGTGTTCATTTCAAGAATCATGGAATCTCTTTCACGCGTCATCCATTTGGTGGCTTCACGAAATCTTCAATCGTTAATCGCTCTTCATTTTCACCACCACCTTCGCACTTTTTTCTAAGTACACAATTAGTAAGCTTTAATGGTAACAACTCATTATGCAGTAACCGTAGAAATTGTCACTAATCGGTTAAAGGCTCGAGGAGATCTCTCATTGATACGCATTAAAACAATATTTGTGGAGGGTTATATTATCCCTTTTGAGTGTTCATTTCAAACATCATCTGGAGAAAACGGACGTTCTCATCAACTTATGGCAGCAATTTGACAACAATTTTGTCCAAATATAGTAAACACCTTCAGGCATGATGACCAAAACTTCCATTGGTCTAGGGGATATTCTTACTACTCATCTCTTTCCCCCCAGAAAAAAGTAAGGAGATGGTCCCTTACTGTGCCGAGAGATATATTTCAATCCAAATAATTCCAAGGCAACCCCCCCCCCCTACATTGATGGCTGGCACAGAGCTCGATGAGGTTGATTCAAGATGGAAAATGATGACTTGATGGATGATGATATGATGATGGATGATGGAAATTTAGACGTTGTTCCCACTCCTGTGCCCAAATTGAAATCCACCATAATGAGGGGCACTTCCCAACTCGGTGATAGCATCCCTAACAAGACCAAAGGAAGGGGTTTCAGAAAATAAACCGACGTTGAACACAATAGTCACTTTGCAGCTCGAGAGTCTGAGTCTCTCGACTCGAATGGAGGTCCTCACCCTCATATATGTATCCTTTCCTTTAATTTTTAGGTTTTTGTATTGGGTTTGGATTTTTCCCTAGTGCAAGTTGTGTCCCTAAAGTCTTTGACTGTAAGGAAATGGTCTCTTGGTGCACCGAGAGATATATTTCAAGCCAAAGAATTATTCAATTGTGGGACCACTCTCTTGTTCTCTGGAAATACAATCAAAATATTAGAGGGTGAGGACCATAAATCCCAGTGGTGCAAGGCATATTTCTACTACTCATCCCCTTTCACCCAAAACAAAGTAATTTGGACCTATGGAATTGCTCGTGCAGCATGTGTCCCTGAAGTCTTTGCCTATAAGGAGGTGGTCTCTTAGTGCCCCTTCTACCAAGAATGAAGTAATTTGGACCTATGGAATTACTCGTGCAGGTCGTGTCCCTAAAGTCTTTGACTGTAAGGAGGTGGTCCCTTGGTGCACTAAGAGACCTATTTCAAGCCAAAAAATTATTCCACTATGGAACCACTCTCATGTTTCTTTGTCACCTTAGGGCTTCCAAAAAATGTTGATATTGCCACAACCAACATTTCCCTTCAAAGGATAATACTGCAAGGAGTTCCTAAAAAAGCATGATAATCAGTTTTGTATGCATGTTCAAGAGCTTGTCGATGCCTCCTACATGTTGTCGCACTAGATGAACAACACAGAATTGTATGCATGTTTTTTTTTTGTAATTCCTCTACCTATATTTATGACAAATATGTTCAATGCCTCAGTGCAAAAAAATAAGTCCAATGTCTATGGATAAATATATATTACCCACTATTTTTTTTAGATTTACTTTTTAAAAAATTCCTTGGAATCTTGGTTGGTGCTTCTTTGTTGGATTTAACACCTCTTCTTGTTTGCATGGTTCGATAGTCTTGTAATTCTTAAATATTTTATTAACTCAAGTAATTTGATAAAACATGGAGCATTGAAAAATTATATGAAAATTCATTGTGTCGATCACATGAGGCTTCTATGGAAACAAAAATGAATTTCACACAGTTTTAAACCAACATTCAATTCCATTTGTAATGCAGATAGAACATAGAAACACTAATTCACAATGTGAGAGTTGGGGCCCTGCCCAAGAAGTTTCGTTCTCATCTCAACCTTGTTGAGAAAATGATCTCTTATTTCCCTCTCGCTTCCTTGATTCCTTCACTCCAAAAGGAAACATTTTATTGGTTGTCTATCCCATGGCCTCTATTTGAGCACTTTTACTTTATTAATGAAATTACCAAATTTCTACTACACAAATATTTTGAAACAAAAAATGATATATGCTAGTTGAAGTCAAATGGGGATATGAAATAAACCACAATATTAAAATTCAAGTTCATCGTTGTTATAGTTATGGTCAAGTTGGAAGTACAATAATTTTATTTCTAGATATGCAATTATTAAGGTTTAATGCTAACAACTCATCATGCAAGAAGTTCAATACTTAAAATAATATTTCAAGGCATTAAACAATTTATCAAGAACACAATTACTCCCACAAGTTGCAATAAAAAAAATATTCAACAAAGCATTGGTTGACGCACCCAAGTCACCTAAAATGACCAGTAGCACAATCTATGAAATCAACTTCCCTATTATCGAAGAAACAAATATGAATATTATGGGATCAGAAAAAAAATTTGTGTGTGAGAATTGAATTGGAAAAGCTTGATACTTATTCTACTTTTTTTAAGGCCTTATCATAGTAATAATGAAAACTTATCCTAACCCATTGTTATCTATAAAATCCAAACATCAATAGCGCCTGTAAATAAACTATACATAGTTATAGCCAAAAATCAAGTTATAGTTTATATTTGCATTTGCTCGCACCCTTTTTAATGATACAAGCACAATAGAAAATGAGTAAGTGGATAAAATATTGGACTAGAAAATGATGATTTTGCAACAATGGGGCTTGTTTGAGACCAATTCCCTCTTATGAAAATTGCCCTCTGCTTTTCTATTTTCCCACTCTCTTTTATCCCCGTCTTTTCCCTCTTCTATACTTAACCAAATTCCCCTTTATTTTTTCCCTCTACTTTCTTTTTTTGGTTACTTAGTCATTTTTCTGAAAATGTCTAACTATGCGGGTTGGAAGACTCACGGGTTCACATTTCCACTCATTCTTTTATATCACGACTCCAACCGACTGCTTCATCATTCCATACTTAGCCACTTTTTCAATCATGGATTCCCGGGAAGGGGGGCTCTAGATTTCACTTCCATTGTTCTGTGACCTACAAATAGCACCCAGACTTCCACGATATACAAATTGACTGTCGGACTCCCACATCATCCCCTCTTCTGTGTTACACATTTTTCACTCAAAAGTTCTTAGACATACAATTTGACCGTCAAGGCCTTGCGTCTCATGTGGAACCCTTGTCACCCTATTTTGAAGCATGTCCGACCTATTTCCATACTTGGCCATTTCTTGGAATCTCTTTCGCGGATCGCCAGGTTTTTGGGTTCATCAAATCTTCAATTCCTAATCGTTGTTTCCTGTTCCCGCCACCTTCGCACTTCTTTCCAAGTATGAAATAACTAAGGTTTAATGCTAACATCTCATCATGCAGCAACCATAAAGTTTTCAATAATGAGAAAAAGGCTTGAGGAGACAGTCACACTGACTATCCATACACAACTTGTCCATAAACATGCAGAAAATATCTTCCTAGTTAATGGGATATCTGTTACAAATTTCAATATATTAGCAATTCTCGCTTATGAAAATTTCCCTCCTCTTTTCTATTTTCCCACTCTATTTTATCCCCTTATTTTCCCTCTTCTATACTTAATCAGATTCCCCTTTCTTTTTCCCTTCTACTTTCTCTTTCTAGTTACTTAGTCATTTTTTCCGAAAATGTCTAACTGAGTGGGTTGGCAGACTCACAGGTTCACATTTCCACTTATGATTTTATATCACGACTCTGACCAACCGCTTCACCATTCCATACTTAGCCACTTTTTCGATCATGGATTCCTAGGTAGGTGGACTCTAGATTGCGCTTCCATTGTTTCGTGACCTACAAACAACACTCGGACTTCCACGATATACAAATTGACTATCGGACTCCCACATCATCCCCTCTTCCATGTTACACATTTTTCACTCAAAAGTTATGAGACATACAATTTGACTGTCGAGGCCTCACGTCTCCCGTGAAACCCTTGTCACCCTATTTTGAATCCCTTCTGACCGCTTTCCATACTTGGTTATTTCTTGAAATCTCTTTTGTGGATTGTCGGGTTGGCGGGTTCATAAAATATCCAATTCCTAATCGTTGTTTCTTGTGCCCACCACCTTCGCACTTCTTTCCAAGTATGCAATAACTGAGGTTTAATGCTAACATCTCATCATGAAGCAATCGTAAATATTGTCATTAATGAGAAAACGGCTCGAGGAGACAGTCATACTGACTATCCCTACACAACTTGTCCAGAAACATGTAGAAAAGATATTGCCAGATAATGGGATATCTGTTACAAATTTCAATATATTAGCAATTTGCGTTTACGAAAATTTCCCTCCGCTTTTCTATTTTCCCACTCTCTTTTATCCCCTTATTTTCCCTCTTCTATACTTAACCGAATTCCCCTTTCCTTTTCCCCTCTACTTTCTCTTTCTGGTTACTTAGTCATTTTTCCAAAAATGTCTAACTACGTAGGTTGGCAGACTCACGGGTTCACATTTCCACTCATGCTTTTATATCATGACTCTGACCAAAAGCTTCACCATTCCATACTTAGCCACTTTTTTCGATCATGGATTCCTAGATAGGTGGGCTCTAGATTGCATTTCCATTGTTCCTTGACCTACAAACAACACCTGAACTTCCGCGATATACAAATTGACCGTCGAACTCCCACATCATCCCCTCTTTCATGTTACACATTTTGCACTCAAACGTTCTGAGACATACAATTTGACCATCAGGGCCTCATGTCTCCTAGGGAACCCTTTTCACCCTATTTTTAATCTCGTTTGACCGATTTCCATACTTGTCCATTTCTTGGAATCTCTTTTGTGGATCGTCGAGTTGGCGGGCTCACAAAATCTCCAATTCCTAATCATTATTTCCTGTGCCCGCCACCTTCGCACTTCTTTCCAAGTATGAAATAACTAAGGTTTAATGGTAACACCTCATCATATAGAAACCATAAATATTTTCATTAATGAGAAAAATGCTTGAGGAGACAGACACACTGACTATCCCTACACAACTTGTCCAGAAACATGCAGAAAAGATCTTTCCAAGTAATGGGATATCTATTACAAATTTCAATATATTAGCGAAAATGAGTTTGACTGACCGTTTCCCTATTGCATACTTAGCCACTTTTTAGATTGTGAGTTCCCAGACAGGTGAGCTCAAATAGCACCCAGAGTTTCATGACCTGGAAACAACACCCAGAGTTCCGCGACCTACAAACAACACCTGAAGTTCGGCGATATACAAACTGACTGTTGGACTGCCCCATCATGCCCTCTTCCATTTTATGCGTTTTGCACTCAAAACTTCCGAGACACACAATTTTACCGTTGGGCCCTCACCTCTTCTAAGTATCCCTTGTAACCCTATTTTGAAGCTCGAACAACCACTTTCCATACTTATCCATTCCTTAATTTCTCTTCTTCGTCCCCGCCATCTTCGTACTTCTTTCTAAATATGCAATTAGTAAGATTTAATGCTAACATATCATCATGCAAGAACCGTAAATATTTTCATTAATGAAGGAAAGGCTCGAGGAGATCTCCCATTAATGCACATTAAAACAATATTTGTGGAGGGTTATATTATCCCTTCCAACTATTCATTTCAAACATCATGAAATGTCTTTCATAGGACGTCGGGTTGGCGAGTTCATGAAATATCCAATCCTTAATTTTTCTTCGTCGTACCTGCCACCTTTGCACTTCTAAGTATGTAATTACTAAGCTTTAATGCTAACATCTCATCACTCAACAACCGTAGAGATTGTCATTAATGAGTGAAAGGCTTGGGGAGATCTCCCATTCACACTCATTGGACCAATATTTGCAGAGGGTTATATTATCCCTTCCAATTGTTCATTTCAAACATCGTCTGGAGAAAACTAACGTTCTCATAAACTTATGGAAGCAACTCGATAGTAGTTCTATGGAGATACAGTGAGCATATTTGTGTGTGAGGACTGGAACTTCTAGTGGTCCAGGGCATACTCTTACTACTCATCCCCTTCTGCCCAAAATGAAGTAAGTTGGACCTCTGGAATTGCTCGTGCAGGCTATGTCCCTGAATTTTTTAATTGTAAGGGGGTGGTCTCTTGGTGAGTCGAGAGATATATTTCAAGCCAAAGAATTATTCCACCGCAGGACCACTCTCATGTTTCTTTGTCACCTCAGGTCTTCCGCAAGATGTTAATATTGTCGAAGCCAACATTTACCTTCAGAGGAGAAGACTATAAGAAGTTCCAAAAAAAGCATGATAACGGGTTGGACCTCTTACCCGAGTTCCTGGAAGACCTGATGGCAGTTCGTGAAGATATCACAAGGTTGCAGGTTAGTTCATTTAGAAATCCATTTTGGGAAATTTCCTGGCTATTTAGAAGAATAATAGGACAAGAATCCACAACAAGTATTTCTCACATGATTCTTTATATTTTCTATTTCACATTCAAGGAACAAGCCATTTTTATGAGGGAAGCTAATTTCCATTGAAATATGTTCCGAATTGTCACAATTCAAAGAGGAGAAGAAATTTTAGATTTCATCCTACTTGGTTTTTGCGATAGCGCATTGCTGTCTGTTTCCAAAATTGTCTGTGTCCAAGAAGGTAAACTGTGAATTCAACCTAGTAACCTTCTGGTACCAGGCCTTATGGAGGCACAAGGCCTTCCATTGTTTTTATGAGGTTTTTAATGACTTTTTCTCATTTTTCAAAGATTTATTGTTAGGAATGGATGCTCCCCGCATGTCTAACTAGGAAACCAAGTGTTTGGAAAGGAAGGGGACACTTGAAAAAATGGAGAATTACATTGTAATAATGATTTTTGGCTCCAAGGAAAATCCTTCTTTCCTTCCATGTCAGATTATAGAAATAATTTTTGTTATAGAAATAGAAAGGCAATACAAATACTAGTTGCATTTTTTCCATAAGAAGATAAAAAAGCAGTTTATTCCTCTACCTTGGAAATTCAGGGACTTCGTGTTCAGGAACGTCAACAAGATTGACGAATTCACAGGCCATTTCAACAACTTGAACCTAAGATATGCTGAAAGGATAAGAGGGTTCGACCCTAATGGGATTTTTTTATAGCATTTACTAATAGTTGGATTCAATACTTCTTTTATCCAGACACGCATGAACAAAGACAGGGACAATGAAGAAAACACTCCTTCTCCTGATCTTGGCCACCTAGAGACATTGCAAATCACCATTGAATTGTACAAACAACAAGGAAAAGGCCTCGGTGAGAATAGTGTTCAATCTGAATATATCACTCCCAAGAGTGCGACATCTCGAAGCATCACTCCAATGGCCCACCCCAATAAGAAAAAAACCCATAATTATTCAAATAGAGGAGGAGATAAGAACCCTCCTCTCAATAAAATTGATAGTTCTCACAATATTCTCCTAAGGAAGAAGAGAAAAAGCATTGTAGGGAAAGCGGAAGAGCCTAAAACTGAAAGTGAAGACATGGAACTTGAGATTGATATGGATAATGTATTCTACAACATTGATCAGCCCAAGAATGCGATCCACCATAATCCCCCAATGGAAATAGTTGAGACCGATATTTTTTACGAAGATGAATCCTTCATATTCCAGAGTGATGTTTTTGACAGTGAATCTAAAAATTTAATTATTGAAAAGAGAGATGTAAGAAATAAGAAAGAGAAATCTCGTTTCGAGATTAACCTTAGGAACATGTAGTCATCCCAAATATATTGACATCACTGAGCAACCAGAGACTCTCTTGATGATTCCATTGGATTCATTGAGTTGAAGAATGCTAGACTGAAGGACCAACTCAAGGAATTGGAGGAAGCTTTGATTCCTATTCCATTGCTTTCCAGCCCTTTAGCAATAATTGTGCCTTCCACCCCTGCAGCCAAGTTAAAAGGATCCTCCAACCTCCCCACATAGTGTATAGGCAATGTGGAGAAGAATATCAAGAAAAGAATGGATCTAATTACTCAAGCCTGGGAAACATCAAAAAGTATAGCTTCCCTTGGAACCAGGGCACATGCTTTGCACGAACATTTGCAGGCAAATTTAAAAAATGAAGAATGTTTCTATCTAGATACGGTCATCCATTTTGGAATCCATGTCACCAACATGACAGATATGAGAAGAATACAAGAATATATCCCCTCCCCAAACCAGATCAAACAATTAAATGCATGCTGGAAAGAGAAAATTAAGAACCTAGATCTCATTGTCCATTCATGTGAACAAGCCATATCAAAGAAAGAAGAATTATTCAAAACGATGACTAAAATAGACTTAGTCGGAAGTACCAACGAGGTCCAATACCCAAACTAAATCGTCAACTCTTTGTCCTTAACCAAGAAAGCCTTCTATGAACAAGTTGATATTTTTAAGGGATCCTTGAATATGGTGAAGATGATGTGGACAACTGACTAGTGAACTATTTGGTACAAAATGAAGATATTGATCAAGCTCTACATAATCTTTCTATCGATCTAAGGGAATTAGAAAATGAGATTTTCAACATAAAAATTTAGGATGAGATCAACATGGCCCCCATGAGAAGCTACATTGAAGAATGGCTCCAAAGGGAAATCGACAAGCTCACCGACGAAGAGAAACAAGCGGTTGGCACGATTCCAGTAGTGGTCGACGAGAGAAATAAAAAGGCATCAACAAGAAAATAGAAAAAGGGGAGATAGATAAAATCATAGTAACTCTATACTGATCACATCCTGGTTTCTTTATCAATCTAATTATTCCACCTCTTTAAACATAAATGTCTAACCAAAGACTGATAACTTCCAATTTCTTCTTTTCAGGTCTTGCTCTCTATCGTCGCCCACTTCTTCTTTCTACAATCCTATTTCTTGTACTTATTTATTTTATGGTTCACAGGATCCCCAATCCCAATCTATATGAAAAACACATTTAAATTTATAGGAATATGTAATAGACATTATTATTTTTTGATAAATTTCAAAGAAAATTACTTCGGGAACAATCTCGGTGATGCCTTGTAACCCTATTTTCGGAATGCAAAATTAGTTCTCTTTATGCATCTCGGCCATCTTATTTTATTTTAATGTGCTGAGAAATTTTTATCTTCAACTATGTTGGATGTCAGGAAATTTTGTTTATTTAATTTGAATGTTTAATGTGTGTGATTCCTAGTCCTATTTTCCAAGAACCTTTATTTAAAAAAAAAAAAAAACAATTTCTATCGTTCTGTATTTATTTAAGTCATTACGCTGAAAATTATATAAGTCCCACATCTATAAAAGTGCATCATGATTGACATCCTCATTAGGTTTCCATTTCATTCCTAACATATTCAAGGGAGAACAAACTTGTAAATACAGCTGCAAGAATATCCACATAAACAGAAACCTTTGAAATTTTTTATCATTGTCAAAAAAACAAGCAACTGGATAGACATATTGCAAACATACCAGTTGGTACTATACTGATATGTTCAGTTGGTAGTATACAAAGATTCCCTCTTCCTAGAGAGAAGTTTCAGATCAACCTCTATGAATATATAGAAAAAACTAGCAAACATAGAGGTCACACAAGAATATCAAAGAATCTTCAACACCGGACACATTTTCAAAAAAATATATATTTGTTTCTTTGCCACCACATATAAATTTATTTATCCTAACACATATAGAGACACACAAGCCATATGATCTATTCAATAGAATTAAATGGATGTTTATTACTTTGTCCATGGGAAAAATTAAATAAGTGACTATGAAAATTGTACTTAACTCTAAATATTGGGATGAAATCCAGTTGGAAGTATACAGAGATCATTATGAATGAATTTCATAAATACATTAAAGTGATCAAACATTCAAGGTAGGAACAGAAATTTTGAACATGGAAAGTCAAACTCCAACAATATATCAAGTTACACGTGATGGGGATATTTGTGCTCTTTCGTAGTTGTCTGTTGTACTACTGGTAATAGGAAAAATTACATAATCTTCTTAAGAAAATAAAAGCAAGATGTATTATGCAAAACACAATATAATTAGAATGAAAATAATTTCAAAAACTAAATGGTTTCAATGCCAGAATTTCTCTAAGAGCCACGTGTCATTTTTTGCATGGATACCACCTATACTTCATGCTTCTTGCCACATGTCTGCTTCAGTTTCCATTTTCCTCCGCTACTTTGGGCTTCTCATTCTCCCACGGTCCCCCCATACCTGTGCATTTATTCTCGTTCCAAATCGACAGAGACTACGCTGCCATGCAGCACTTGTTTTTTATATAGGCCCATTATTATTAAAGATCCATCCAAATGTCAATTCATCATGGAATTCAACTAAATTAGAAAAATGTTGTAAACAATTTTAAATCATTTATTCTATTAAAAATTAAAATTTACAAAAGTTTCAAAATGGAAAATCCAACTAAAGGATAAGAATGTTTTATCCTATTTTTATTTATTCTTAATGATGGTGAAGTATTCAATGTTTCACCTTATCTTCATTTTTTTTAATGATTCATTTGTCCCTGGTGATGGGTGGAAACATTGGACATTTCAAAACTACCTACACAGTTTAGATTCAAAAAGTTTAAACAATGTTGTACACTTTTTACATCATTAAATTTATTAAATTACAACTCAAAAAAGTTTCAATACCAAATATTTGAGTTCAATTGGTCATGGAATTCAAAGAGGATGGGTGTATACAATAATTAAATAACTCCTAGGTAGCCTAAAGTAGGGACATTAGGGTAGGATACTAATAGTCTCCTCCATCTATCATGTACAGGAGAGAAACTAATTGTATAAATTGACCCTACATATATTAAGATGATCGATTGACAACTAATAAAGATGATTTAACCATGCATAATTGTACAAAACTATATCTAGCCTCTACATGCTAGCCTTCATCTTTCATGCATCTAAACTTATGCATCCTAAGCACTAATTGTGTGCTAAAAATAAATCATGGGCGGGTAATGACTTGAGTATAGTATCATCCACAAAATGCAATTCATTCTTTGCAAGAACAAGTGGTATTCTAGATATATCCCTAGCTAAAGAAACTGAAATATTTCCCAATGCATTGTGCATGGTTTGTGCCATCACATCCCTCACCTCAACTTCGAGAAGAAACGGGTTGACTAACTCCTAGGAAATACAATATTCCTTTTTAGCAATAGTAAAAAATTGTAGGAGGCAATATGACAATAGGGTCTCTACGAGCCTTAGTATTATCGTAATTGCGCACCCTACCATGACCATAAACTCCTGATGGTGTGCTTTTATAGGTAAGGTGCATCTGAAACATAAACTTAGCTTATATGTGTTTTGAAAATATAATGGAACCTAATCATGGTGGGATAACATAACCAATGCTTTGATAAACTATCATTAATATGATGAACTATAGCCTCAAGCTTGAACTCTCAAAGCTTAAGTGGTCTCCCCCTTCCATGGTTAGGAGGGATCTCAAATAGTGAACCCCTCACAGCATGCCCTCTCATCGCAGCTATTACCACCTCCCATTTTTGTGTCTGCACCACCCAGGTGCTCTTCCCCATGATAACACACTACCAAAGGTGTTACACATTATTTTGGTCACCCCTGTGATCAACTGATGCTATGTGCATAACTCACTTCCATGTTCTCTGAAGATACTAAATGAGACTTTCTCCATGAGAAAAGTGGATCATCTTTTATTCCTTAAAAACCATATCAAAGGAGATCGTCACACCCTTCTCAATGTTTGGGGTGTGACTATACTTGATCGTCGTATGTTGCACCAAAACTGGACTATGGCGTCACTGCACGTTGCTTGTGCGTAGGGTGTGATGATGCTCAAACAAGAGGAAAAGGTGAAATTCATGAAATTTATAGAAAGGAATATTCTAGAAGATGAGGTGGCCTCTGATCGTTTTGGATCTTACTCTCTTCTATGATTTAGTGTGATCATCCTAATCTCCTCATCCATTCCTCTTTCACCCTATATAAAGAGAGACCTCTCATGGGAAAGGCTAGGTTGTCTTATGCATGAAGAATTATGCTGAAGATTATACTTGTGATAGATTTTCTTTAGCTTTCCAAGTCAGGTTGTGAAGGATCTTCATCAAAAGCATTGGATCAAAGGTGTGTGTGTTGAAGAAAAGGTCCATTGGAAATGGACCTTGCAACATCAAGGCATGGGTTGTATTATCCACTTTCATTTAATATAATGCAATAATACATTTCATCCCTATAAATGTGTCTCTACTTTTATTGTATAACTCCTCAATCTTATACATAGACTTCATTGGAATATATATATCGTTGTTCTCTCTCTTTGTTGGTTTGTTCTTCTTAACAATTTCACCCTACCACAAATCCAAATATGGAGCAAGGACAACACTAGCAAGGATCAAACATCATTTAAATGGTATGTCATTTGTCCCTCTCTAAACTAGTTTATATTACAATGAAATCTAAGGAGAAACTTGTATTTTGCCCTGTTTTGTTCTAGCTTCCTGTTGAAGTTAGGGATATTAGTTTGTGTCTGAACTTACCAATTTTTCCAATAATAAAATTGGTGACCATACTGGGGATACGTCCTCTTTTGTTTTTTTTCTTCCTTTTTGCTTTTAGCCTACCTGCTTTTGGTCAATTTCATTCTCTGACTCTTTGGGTGATCCATATTGACTCCCTAGTTCTGAAAGTTCATTGAGAAATTTTGTCCTCCTTTCAATTTTTTGTTGTTTTCAGTCATCGTTGCACTATACTTGTGAAAACCAGAGCGACGACATCTCACTGTGTTTTTCCCTTATCCTACAACAATCCTTGATCGTTGCACTGTGCTCTTCTACAGCCTACGACGATTCTTGTAGGAATTTTCGGAGTGACAAACAACTTTTTTCTCCTTGCCCATATTTGTCATTACTTCTTGGGGTGAACTTTTAGTTTTGGTGAATGATTAATTGCATCCCGGTTTGCATCTTTTAGCCTGAATTTGATTGTTTCTCACTTATTGCGAGTCTTTTTCATAAGATTTATAAGTTTTATCTTTTACTTCTTATTGCAAGGGTATAATCTCAAGGCTTCATCCCTGAGTGCTTGCTAGATAAGTTGTTATTGATCTTTTGTGAGTTTTGGATTTTTGTTGATTGGAAAACAATTTTTGCTTGCATTAGACAAATAAGTTTTCTTGCTTTTCATTTTTTGCATTATGAGTTTTGTTTGGGAAATAGTGTTGTGAGTGCATTGATATTCTTAGACAACTCTTTCTTTTTGGATTAGATCTCTGTTTTTATTTGAAAATAAAATGATTGAATTTTGTTCTTCTGTTGGTAGTCTTTACTAGAAATTTTTGCATTCAAATATTTTTTGAAAAAGAGAAAATTGGAAAATTTGGTAGCTTTGATTGTTTGGCATCAATATCATTCAAAGATTGAAGAAATAGTGTTTTGTAACTTGTTGTATTCTGGAAAAAGAAACCTTCTCCTTTATGTAATTAGATTTCATCGAACGAAACGATTGCATCTAATCTCTCTTTACATTTTGTTGGGTCAAGGCCAAATACTTCATCAGTCTCATCTCCGTTTCCCTTTTTGAGTAAGCAACAACCATTGAAATTCAACATAGTTTTAAAATCTATCTAGCAAATTTTATTTTCTAGAACTTTTATACACCAACATTAGTTAGGATAGCGCTTTGGAATAGGTTGTGAGGCACACTTTCCAAAGCATCAAAACACACAATAGTATCTTTTGATAGGGAGAGTTAAATCCACTTGCTACAGTTTGTCCTGGGAAGCCCTTCTAACACAAGGGTCAATCATGAGGTCACATTAAGATCGGCAGAGTTACTCACCCTGCTTTGTTGGTGTTGGTGTAGAGATTGCACGTATTATTGGGGGTCACTTGAGAAGAAAAATTTGTCGCAATTTTGTTATAGGATAAATCGATCAATTTTACTATTATTAAATCGGTAAATGCAGACATAAACTAATCACCCTAGATCCACCTGGATCTAGAACAAAACAAGACAGGACATGATGTTTTCCCTAAGTTACAATCATTGATATAAGTGTCAAAGAAATAATTGATGACTTACTTTTGATATCACTTCCTTATATCCTTGTTGTTCCCGCTTCACTCCAATGCTCTTGTGAAACAAGATATCCAATGACACAAACCAACCAAAGTGAAAGTGACTATGATAGATTCAATGAAAACTTAAATATGTGATCAAGGATTCATGTAATAAAATGAGAATGATTTTATGTGAAAGAAACATGCCACTATATTATATTGAATAAAAGTGGAATATACAACCAAAATGCCTTGATGTCGCAAGTTCCCTTTTAGTGGTCCTTCATTCCAACACACAGATATACTTGTTCCGAGATTTGCATGAAGATGATCTTCAAAATCTTGATGAGCAAATGTAGACCTCAAGTATCAACTGAAATAATATTCTTCACACAATATCCAGCCTATTCTTCCAGCAATCCTTTGCTCAACTTTGCTTAACTGTGCTTAACCTTTTCCATGAGAAGTCGATTATTATATAGAAGAATATGAAGTGGTTAAAGGGATGAGTATGATCCCACCAGATCAAAGAAGTTAGTAGGATCGTAACCATACAGATGCCACCTCACTTTCCAGAAGATTCCCCTTCTAGAAACTTCTTGAACCTCTTTCCTCTTTTGGATTTCAAACGTCGTTGCACCTTGCCTATATAGCAGCCTGCGAAAATCCCATAGGGAAACTATAGAGTAGCCTACGGAAATCATGGATTTCCGCACTATACACTATGGGTATCCTGCAGCGTCCTTCTAAAAAGTAGTTTTACAGGGGAGGAAAGCAGTCACTTTTCTCAGGCAAAAGATGATTTTGAGGGCATGGTTACATGCTTGTAAAGTCATCATCATTGTGACAAAAATCATGTGTAACACTCTTTAGAGTCTTTGCACGAGGTGACTATGGAGGGGAAGGTCTTCATGGTACCTAGTATCGACGTTGGCCAAACTCGCTTGGGATCCTTGGAGCGTATACCTACGATTATGTGTGGGAGATTGCACTAGGGTGTAAGTATGTTAAGAAGGTCGTTAACGTAACTTTTCCACCCGATTTATCCCAACCCCTTCTTGTATTGATTTCATGACGTTGGATTTCATCACCAACTAGTGAATTCGAAATAAGAAGGTTTGTTTGCATGTTTGATATCTAGATTTTATTAGTGAGTGTTGTTTGTTTCTCTAGTTAGCCATATATTTCTTTCATTCTTTATTCGGTGCGGCCAACATCGACTCTCATCGTTCACCTAGGATGCAAGGGTTACCTTTGGAAGAGCCAGAAGAATACATTCCTTTGCTTCCTAATTCACTAGAAGGTCATTCTCTTGAAGGAGCGGTCAATAATGACCATCATATGATATCAGAAGTTATACTCAATTGGTAGAATCAACACTTCCTATAAATCCATTATTGAGTGTTATACAAGATCCACTTTTTCTCTGAATTAACTCTTCAGGAGACATTTTTGTTGAAGACTATACTACAATACCTGCAGGACCTTACACACATTCTTATGTGGATGATCCACCCTTGTAGAGAGAAACATTGAGAACTCTGATTCATACTGCTAGAATTTTTAATCCTAGCTCAGTCCTCGTCCGTTCTTTTTTGAGGACCTCCTCGGGACACAATATTTTTGACAAACTAGGAATGAGCCCAAATCAACCTATGCCATCACATACACCTGTGACTTCCATTTCCTATACAGTACCTTTAGATCATTTTACTAGCACGACCAATAATGTTGTTACGGTTTCAGACCAGTTCTTGGTTGGTTCTCATATAATGCTTCCCATCCAGCTCACTAACTCTATTATGGTCCCACAAGTTACACCTTTTTCTATCGGAAGTACGGTCACAACTCAAGCTCCTATTGGCATGCCACTTCCGCTTACATAAAATCCCTCACTTCCACCTGGGTATAATGCTCTTAATACTTCTATTGCAAGTCCTACCCAGAGTCCATCCGAAGGATCTAATATTTTTGTTTCACCTGGGTATAATGTTGCTAGCAGTTTTGTTCCCAAACCTACTCAGGTTCTCTCTGGAGAGCCTAGCGTTCCTCTTCTACCTCCACCTGAAGGATCTAATCATCCTGGCCCAAGTATCTCCAATCAAATTGGAGGCACAAGTCATTCTATCACTTTTGGTTTTCACATCCCTATTGGAGGCCAACCTCAAGTTGGGGTACAACCCCAAGTTGAGGGTCAGAACCCAATTTATGGATAGTATATACCTAGATCACAAGCTCAACCTTGGAAATTTCCTTTACAAGGAAATCAACAATTGCTTGGGGGGGAAACTCCTCAAGTAAATTCTTTTATACCCTCTAATCTTGGGAAACCATATCTAGGATCTATAAATCCTACCTGGGGTCAAGATTTTTAGTCTAATGCTCCTTTCCTAGGTAGCATATCCAATCAACCAACACATGTTGACTACGCGACTCAAAACCCTTCACAACCTAATTTGACAGGACCCTCTAACTATCTACAGATTTCTTATGGTCCTACTGGTATACCTATGGGATTACGTCCTCAAAATTACCAGTTTCCTCAAGTTAACAGACAGTTGTCATTTCTAGCTACTTTGGATTTACCAGATTTGTATAGGATTTTGAATGATCCTATTTTTCATTCTCCTTATTGGTTGGTCATACCTGCCAAATTAACATCAGACATTCCTAAGTTTGACAGTCGATCGGGAGAAGACCCAAATAATCACGTCATGACATTTCATCTTTGGTGTTCATCCAACTCCTTGATTGATGAATTTATTCGATTACGTCTTTTCCAATGAACTCTTACGGGTTCGGAACCCAAATGGTATATTGAATTTCCACAGGGATTCTTCAATGACTTTAACACCTTAGCTATGGAGTTTTTGACACATTACTAGTTACCGATATGATATGAGATAGGAACCGAAATTTTGATTTCATTTAAACAATCCTCTTCCACTCACATTTCTAATCATATTCATGAATGGAGGAGGAGAAGAAGATTAATCAAAGTTCCCCTTCCTGATCAATTATTGGCTGAGTGGTTTACCAAATCACTTATTGGTCCTATAGCCCGTGATGTTTCCATGGGTGGTGTCATCTCTAAAGAGAAGGTGATTAGTCATTCTCAATACTTAGATCTCGTTTATTCACAAATAGGAACACTATATGACTTGATCCCTGGCGCTCCTCACCCATCTACAAATCCAACCCCAATGCCTCCAGTAGTTTCTCATGTTGTTGATGGTGTGATTGGCACTTTTCATGTTGAGACTCAGTCTAAACAAGCCAGTCATTCCAATCCTAAATCTACTACTTCTAATGTACAAAATGTTACTCATCCAACTCCTTCTCTCGGTAAAACCTCTGAGGTTAATATGGTTTAGTCTACACCTACCGATAAAAATCAAAATAAAAAGAAACAGAAGGGTAAGAATAAAGAGGATAAAAATAATAATCAACAATCTGATAAACCCAGGACTCAACCTACTGATGATAAAGAAAAGTGAAAACCTCATTATCATTTTCTTATCTGTGGTGAGGACCATTATACGAAATATTGTCCACGACGTGTTGAGGTTACTAAGTTCCTGCAAGGGGCCGGGACACCTCCTATGCCTGTCGTATTGTCACAACATTTTCCTTCTCAATAGTAGGCCCAATTGTTTATTCATGAACAACCTTCTCCCTCTACCACATCTTATGTACTTATGTGTACTGGTGACTCCAAGAAGAACGAAGTTGCAGTCACTACTCGAACTAAAGATTATTCTCCTTCCAAAGAAACAGTTGATGATTCACCACCTCCATTGTCTCAACCTCCTCCATCGACTTCACCTCCCAATGGTCCTCTTCATCTTGAACGCCCGAGTATAGATATCGTTCTTCGTCCGCCTCCTAAGGGAATTGTTCATAATTCGTCATTTAACCCTCATGCACGTTCCTCTCAAAACTACAATATTGTAGAAGATCTTTCACAAGAACCTTCTGCCATGTCGGCTCTCGGAGTCCTTTAAATTTTTCCTATGCAATGGAAGGCATTGTTAAAGGCTATTGGTGGAATCGATCCTACCGATACAAACTTGATAATATTTGACTTGGAAGATCAAATTCCAAGGCTCCCTCCTCAATTAGCGTTTCAAATACAAGTCATTGTGGAAAATAAGAATATTTGTTGAACCTTTGTTGATGAAGGAGCTTCGACTTGTGTCATGCTCGTCACTTGTTGGAAATCCATTGTCTCTCCTTCCCTTACCCAGTCACACAATACTTTAAAACCTTTTAATGGTACAGGTTTTAAACCTTATGGTGTTCTCCCTTCGTTATCTATTTCATTAGAAGGAAAAGTGGTTACAATTGAGGTTGAGGTGTTTGATGCACCTCTCGATTACAACATTCTAATTGGTCATAGTTGGATTGATTCTATGCGCACAGTTGTTTATACTCTTTTTCATGTGATACATTTCCCTCACCAAGGAAAAGTTGTTATCGTAGATCATCTTTCCTTCTTTATTTATGATTCACGCACTAGTAACATTCCATTCATAGAGAAAACACCTCTTGGTTATGAGAATTTTAGTGTGGGTCTTTTAAAGGATTCATCGTTAATGGGTACTTTCCCCATTCCTCCACCCGATATTCCTCCTTCTTTTTTCTCTTCGATTAACATGATTTCAACCATTGTTGGTGAAACCCATGAGTCATATGACCCTTGGATAGTACCTGTCTTGGACAATTGTCTTCGTTATGGTGATCAAATTCCTTTAAGTCTGGTAGAGTTGGCTTATCAAACTATTTAATTGGAAACTCCTTCTCCTCAAGGCTAATTCTCTCTTAGATACGTCTCCTGATTTGTTTCACATAGTATTTCACACTGATGAAATGATCATGATAGTTGTGTCCATGGAAGATACCCCATGGGATGATGGGCATCATCACTCTATTCTCTTCATGGAACCTGAGACTATAGAGAGTTATCAATAGATTTTGAATTCGTCTACTATCATTACTATTTCCCCCATTCCTGAATCAACACGTGATATTTTGTACGAAGGGAACTTGGGAAATATTTCACCCACCATCCCTATAGATATTTCGATTAAGCCTGCAATAGTGGAAAATATTTGTATCAGTGCCTCATGTTCTCCTGATGAGATCCAAATTTACAAGGCCCGTTTCCAGGAATTCCTTGACGTTTTTGCATAGAGTTACAAAGAGATGCCTGGAATTGATCCAAATATTGTTGTACACGAAATTAAGACATACATGGACGCTAAACCCGTTCGAAAAAGACTTTGTCCAGTTCATCCATGCAAAGTTGTTGCTATTAAACTCGAAGTTGAAAAACTTCTTAAAGATGGTTTTGTCTACCATGTAGTGTTGACTGATTGGGTGTCCAATATTGTTCCAGTTATGAAGAAACAAGGCATGATATGCGTTTGTGTTGATTATAGGGTTATCAACAAGGCTTGTCCCAAAGATAATTATTCAACCCCTTTCGTTGACCAGATCGTTGACGATTGTGCCAAGAGTGAAATCCTATCTTCGATGGATGGATTCTCTGGTTATAATCAAATCAATATTTTATGTGCGGATCAACATATGTTGGAAGATTGTTTGTTGTCATTGATGTCAACCCTAGTCATGTGTTTTGGACCACAAGATTGATAAAGGTATTTGGACATGAAGGACAATGCACATGCATATACAACACCAATGAATGGATAGCATACATCATGTTGTTTCTGGTGGTATGTGGCATGTCACGTGGATTCTCATGGTTGAGGAGAAATGAATTTTTGAAGATGAAAAAGTGAATTGAAGAAGGAAGTACATGTAGGCCCTGAAGATAATTAAAGAAAAGAATTACAAAATCAGAAAGTGTCGGGTCAGCCCTAATGTTAAAAGAGAGTGAAATAAATTGTATAAATAAACATCATTATACATTCATTTGTTACAAGTCAGATTTCAGAGGAATTAAGAAGTAAAGAAGGTCGGATTTCAAGGGAGGATGAAGTCTTTTGGTGATGTGTTCTAAGGTATGTTATTTTCAGGTCATCTTACCATTTTTTCTATAACGTTTTTCTCTAGAACGATTCAGATGGTGAAATTTCTATGGTATTGAGAATACATATCAAGGTACCTCTGGTAAAAATTTAAGCTCTTGATTCGCTATAATTATGGAGATACACTCTATGGAAGATAGGGTTTGTGACCAGTCCTAAAGCTAGTCAATAAACAGGTGTCCTGGGTAAAATAGTCATAACTTCTTCATCGAGAATCCAAATGAAGTGGGACAAATTTCATTGGAAAGAGTACGAACTGTAGTTTCTTGTGTGCAAGTTTCAGAATCGGATGTTAATTATTGAGCGCAAGGCATTATGTGCAAGTTCACTCTCCTGAATAGACCAGTATTGAATAAAGTCTACCATTCTTTCTATAACCTCTTTTTGGGGAGGATTCAAGGAGTGAAAATTGGAGGAGTTTCAGAGAATACATTGAGTAATAGTATCTATAGGATCAGAGTACTCCAACAATTGAAGAATTGCAGAAATTGAAGAAGTCTCAGGAAGCATTATCAGGTTCTATGTGATGATTGGTTCATGGTGATGATTTAAGGTAAATTTTTATTATCTCTCATATATTCTTGGGTGGAAGGAAGGGGCAAGGATGGAGAGTTCAAATCTCTCTTGATATTGGAGGATTGTATCTTCCTCTTGGAGGTTTATCCCTCCCTTTACATTTGGAAGCTATAGCTACATTTGGAAGTCATTACTTCCCTTAGACAATAACTATTGATTATTTCTCATATATTGTGCATGGTGCATTATGGTGTATTGGTGTAACTCTTATACTATTTTTCATTGCTCATTGGATATAGTTGAATGGTTTAAGTATAAGTTGGAAAAGTTTTTAAATTGTACTTGATACTGATTCACCCCCCTCTTAGTATCAACAATTGGTATCAGAGTGGGTTACCTTCAGTATAGTTTAACCACTGGAAGGAAGATCCTAAGAAGAAATGGAAGACAAAATTCCAAATGGGATTCCACCATTTGATGGAAGAAATTTTGAATGCTAGAGTAATAGAATGGAAACTCACTTGAAATCTCTTGGGGCAAATGTTTGGTTGTCATTTGCTTCAGGATACAATGCTTTGAAGAAACCAAATACTGCAGCTCAGAAGGAAGCAAAAAGGAGCAACAAATTGGCAATAGATACCATCCTGGATGGATTGATAGATTCAATGAAATCCAAGGTGGGATCATGTGCATCATCAAAAGATCTTTGGGACAAGCTACAAGACCTTTATGTAAGGGAATACGCAGAAGAAAAACAAGAACAAGAAGTTGAAG
>ML788955.1:28401-39125 GCA_009831015.1 Picea engelmannii
ATTAGTAAGGGCGGTTACTTGAAAGCAACTGGCGCATGAGTAGGAATTAATATGTTGCACTTAGAAAGAAAAAAGAAGCATTGTTAGATGCTTTGTCGGTTTAACCCTTTCTTACTCTTCTCGGATCAATGAATGTAATCCAAAACGATGTGGTATGTTAAAAAAAATTTGTCCTTCATCTTACATGGATTCCTCTTGTTTCTTACAAAGTTTCTATTGATCTCACATAACTTTTATGATATGGGAGTAGTGTCTACAACTAAAATAATGGTAAATTGGTTGTGAGGTAGGGGAGTTTTCTAAACTATGCCTGCCCACTTAATTTTCATTGTCTCAAAATATATAATTGGCTTCTTATGACTTGGAMAAATCTCAAGATTAACTCATTGTTATGGTTAAAACAACCCAAAAGCATRATAAAAAAAATAAAGACAGGAAGATCATKTTCTTGCGRGGAATGAAATAAATGCCACTATATTTCTTACATATTGTAAACACAYTGGTAGGGATTTAACATAGTCATGGAGATAAAATATGGAGGTTTAACTTAGATTTGGGCAATGTCAAGTTTGCATGTCTAATCGCCTCACTCACATCTACTCCATATCCTTTTATAAATATTGTAGAAAAATATTGTTGACAATATAATGAGCTCTCAATCTTTTTTAAGTTTGATCTTTTATATATCTCATTATATACATATTTATTCGCATTGCTAAAATAAGAACAAATCCTCACAATAACAAATGAAATGAGGATTAAACAATTCCTAAAACATTATGAGTCTAAAAAATTATCGTGTTTATGACACAAAAATAATTGAAGATGAAAAACATTTTTTTTTAGAATACCCTATATAAAATCTTATAAATCAAATTTAATGTATTAACTATGATCATCATAATAGATAGTTATAATTAATATTATTAATTATATATAACTATTATTAAAAATAATTTATTCTCACTAAATTTTAAAAAAAAAGTTTGTAAGCTAGTGGAGCAACTCATATTAACCATATTAGAATGGCATAAAATTTAAGTAATGCATATTAAATTATAATGTTTCTCATGCATTTCTCTTGTTTAATAAATCATTTTATTATACAATTAAACTTGTAAATGTTAAAGAATGAAAAACTTCATCTTTAAAATTCGGTTAGTGTCATTAATATAAATAAATAAGGGGATTTTATTTACTAATTTAATATTTAGTTTGATTATGATCTTAAAAATAAGTTGTTATTATTATTATAAATTGCATTTTATTAAAAAAGTGAAATATAAAAAATAAAAAATTAATTTTAAATTAAGATTTAACAGAAAATAATGTGAATAGGAAATAAAATAAATACCTTCTATAATATTTAAGTAAAAGAAAAAACATATTTAATAATTAAAACTTTTTATTAAGTATAAAAATATTGAATAAAGAAAAAAAAAAATTAATTTTAAATTAACATTTAAAAAAAAATTAAAATATATTTTAAAAAAATAAATAAGAATAAATACTTTCTAATTTTTTATATAATATTTATGAAAAGAAAAAAAATATTAAAAAACAATCCAAGTATTATGTTTTGTGCATGACCTTTTTGGTAATTCCAGATAGTAAATATGCATGGAATAATGTGGAGGGATCCAAGATCACCACCTCCACTTTCTACAACAATGGAAAAAGACACACAAAAACAAATCTCTCAAGTCTCCTAAAAACCACTCTACCTTGCAATCTAACAAGTAACTAACTAAAAATTTCAACTAACTCAAAACACATTAAAATATCATATTCATTGAAATGCACTAAAAAAAAATACAATCATTTTTTTTAATGTACAAATACAATACAAAATATATATATTTGGGCCTCTCTAAAATACAATTGTTTTCAGAGTTTTAATTTGATTTTTTTATTTAAAGATTTAATTTTCAATATTCTAAAATAAATCGTAACCATGAGATAGATTTTACCTTCATTTAAAAAGAATATTATATTATTAAATGAAATTGCATCGTTATATCCAAAAACATTTCACTCAACCTAATACTTTGACAGACCACCTCAATTTCAGAGCGCATGATCTTCATGGGACCCTCTTGGTAAAAGAAATCTTGTAATCCCCAGATTCTTCACACAAATGCCTCTGATGTCAATCTCAAGCCTTATCTTCACCCAACTTTATCTCAACTCTTCTGTTTACCCTATCGCCATCATCCTAAGTTTTACCCTTCCGTCAATGGCTGCCATTCTGTAATTGAAATATAATTTGCGAAACATCTCTCTGTGTTCTTGCTTTATCTGGTTAATTCCGCAGAAATTCCTCAGCTTCTTTACATTGAACCAATAACATTAACTGCGTTTAAAGCTTGGATACATCCATTCTCAGTTTTAAATTACAAGATTTGGAGATCTGCTGAGTAGATATAATCATGTATTTAATCATTGAACTTGATAGATTTCCAGATTTATCGAACAATCTAAATAGAACACACACAACATTTAACAGATGCCCAAAAACCAGATCACCATTGGTCCATCAAAATTGAAAATTCAACGAGTTCAACTCTATTAGCCAAGGCACTTGAATAGTTACAAAGCTGTATCTATATTATGATTTTGAGGGAAGAGACCATGTCTGTCCCTGTATTATATAACATTAATACAGATCAAATTACAATAAAATTAGTAACCAAATCTGGTCAATATTAACCTGAGACACTTTTTGAACCTCCCTCATGGCAGCTTCATCATCTCATATGATCTGAGTAACAACACTTCAATATTGCCTGCCATGGACAGAATCAGCAGAATAACGTTCTGGAAAAGGTTGAAATTCGCCTGCCTGGCGGATGATCCCATCTGTATCAATATGTAAAATCTACGTTCTCAACGCTTCTTTGAATGCGTGACTGAATACAATGACACAGAGAGCAACCCAACAATACAAGAAAAACTGTGTGTGTAATACCCATGATTAGGATTATCTATCAAGCCTTTGCACCCAGGCCTGGAATTTTACGTTCTACATGGTTTTTTTGGATTTTAGACGTATTTGACACGTGGATACAAAATCCACACGTCAAAATTTATTGGTATAAAAAATCTCAACCCGTCATAAATTTTAGGCGTTTAGTTTACTATAGTGTGTTATTTACCTAGGTCTCAGTGAGGAAAAGGTTTGTTGGAAGATTAAATATAACAATAAACAAAATTTAATTAGTTTTAGACTCCCAATCCTTGAAATTTAATTAGTTCATAATCTTAGTTCACATAAACTGTTAATAGTTAATTGAATATCCATTCATTGATAGAGAATTTGACACTCATAAATTTGGGGTAAAACTAAAATGACTGGTATAAAAAACAAATGACCATCATCAACATTTCACTTGACAGGTAAGATAAATTTGAAATTCCAACCCTGTTTGCACCCTCTGTTGTTCCTTAAAACTCTTTAAATCCTCTTATAAACTATCTTGTTAATTCTGTCTTGTCTTTGCGGATTTTCCGTGGCATCATAGGGTTGCTTAGACTTGCTCTGCTATTCTGCTTGACGTGAGATCCACGACTCTTTCATTCAATGTCTCTGCCATTTCCCTGACGTTACAAATATGTCTGCTACCGACTGCAAAACGTGTTTCTCAAATACATTTAACTTGACGAAGATAAGCTTGATGAGTAGTATGTTATAAATGCATGCACTCACAGAAATCTACTTGGTTATATATATATATATATAGTTAGATGGTTGTTTTCAAAAACTTGTCAATCAAACAGCGTTTCTATAAAACCTAATATTTAATAGTTGTTTTCAAAAACCTGTCAACCAATTGACAGGTTTTCTACAAAACCTAACACTAAATTATGCTTTCGGTATAAAAATATCTTATGCACCCACGTTTTTTTTTAGAGATCCGTGTAAAAACAAATATGTTATTTTATTGTATAATAAAGTACGTGTCATTAATAAATGACTTAGGCTAAAGGAAAACGATTTGACCTTTGTCGGTAACCTTTTCTGGTGCTTACGCCTCCGGCCAACAGCTGTACCTCTTCCGATCCGACAATCCATATTTCGATTCCGTTATTGTTTGTAGTGGGCTCATTTACGTTAGACATGGAAAGAAAGAAGAAATAAATTATTTTAACATCTATGATGCTAAAAATAGCTTAAAAGAAAGAAGAAATAAATTATTTTAACATCTACGAGGCTAAAAATAGCTTATGGGACAGACCGCCTCACACACTGATTCCTGCATTTCAGCTCTTTTCTTGTTCAACTTGATGATGAGCTCCCTCAATTTCTCCATTGTCCCCTCATTGAATAGATTATCCCAAGAACTAGTTGTCAAGATGCCTACATAGTTGTCTATGTTGTCTTTGAAGGCTTCACATTCTAAAATGAAATGTTTTTTTGTTTCCACTTTTCCGGAGGTGCAAAATATACACACCCTTTCTTCTCAAGCTTCCTTTGGTCTTTTCCAACGCCCAGTTTCACAACGGAGTTGATGTGAATTGGTTCTTAATTGAGCAATAAGCATTTTGGCTCTCCAAGATATATTGCCCCCTATGTATGCTTTTTGTTAATGATTGTAAGTGGGGTTAAACTCTTCACTATAATACTCTTTCTTTCTCCCTATCCCTTTATCCCAAGTCCGCTTGTGGAACCTATCCATAACAAAAGTCTTTATCTCCTTACTATTCGTAGGGCACCTGTTCAAGTGAATATCTCATTTACTAAGCCATATAATATTTTGTCTCATCTACGTCTTCTTTCTTTTGCACAATATGTCATTGAAGACAACCTTAGGTTACGTCTTCTTTCTTTTGCACAATATGTCATTGAAGACAACCTTAGGTCAACGATCGTCCTCCATTTGTTCAATTTTTTTTAGATGTCTTATGAGACACACCATAGCAATTGTTTTAGATGTCTTATGAGACACACCATAGCAATTGCTTCAATAAGAGCATCCCCCATTTTACTCAACATGATATCATAAGGGACCAAACTTTTAATTTTAAACTTGTTTGTAATCAAACGTTTTTTAATCTTCTCAATTTGCTTCCATTGTAAATCAGATGTCCCACACTTCATAACCATAGAGAACCACCGAGATCACTAAAAGCCCAAAGAGATTTTGTGTAGTCTTCCAATCCCATAGATCTGCCTCTCTACACCTATTTTGGAAAGCATAGAATACTTTCCAACCTCCCAAAGTTCTTTTCTTTCTACAAACTTCTCAACTTAATTTTTTGTTGAAATCAATTCCGAGATATTTGAAGCTATGATAGCAATGCACGGACACTACTCCATTCAACATTTCAAAATTTTGGTTTCCCTCCCATGGTCACTCTCGACTCCCCTGTTCTTTGATCGTTCCTCCCTTGAGCGGACTGTAGCAAAATTGGAATGACGTTGGGGCCTTAGGCTGAGCCTCCACAACCGCATCCAAAGGATTCCTAGAGCGGGCTATAACTGGATTTAAGAGGAATCCACACCATTGGAAAATGGGAAACTCAAACAACCCCCGCAAGATACTAACTTAACTGCGAAGCCTGAAGGATCGGCGTATAAACAAACACACTGCGTTTTTGGAGTGTTGTACCTCCAGAATGCATGGAATATGTGAAAGACTCCATGGTTGGAAGCCAATATCTATTGGATTCAAATGTAGTATCCAACTTATCCATAACCTACGCCAACTCTCTCAACCTCTCAGGCGATGGGAAGGATGCGTGGGTTTTAGACGTGGACTAAACTTTCCTCTCAATTTTCCCCTTTATGTAGAGGGTAAGATGAACTTAACTAACAAACAAACAAATTTCCCCTCTGTTTTGAGTTCCTAATTCTTCTTTGGCCTCTGGTTTGCAGAGTAGTTGAGGTGATCACTGTGTGACTACCTTTGGTATTTTTCTTAAAAACATTTATGTAAATTTTGATAGGCAGTGCATAGCCATGACTCAATAATACCAATCATGCCACCCATTTATTTTGTTTGATACTGTGGTGGGTGCATTTTGACGAGTAATACCCAATAACACAAAGGGAAATCCTTAATAAATTCCAGTCAGGACCAACCCTGCAACCCAGTAGGTCCTTATTTCACTGACCAGGTTTGAGGTGATCATAGTATCCATTGTTTTGTGGGTTATTATTAAGTGTAATGCATGGGAAAATATGATGAGATAACCCATGTGGTCTATTTGATGTTTTGTTGGGTGAATTTATGTGCATGGGATGATGAATATGAGACATCTACGGTTGTTTATAAATATGAGAGAATATTGAGRAAGATGGGTTTAGTAACMRAGGGAGCTCAACTTATCAATGGAGTTATCAGTATGGATATTTTTATGGAGATAAGACTTTCAAGCTGTGCAATCCCATGTATTGCATTACTTGACCTTAATGTATTTTATGTGTTTTGTTAGATTATGGAAAAGATTACCTTTTCCCTSTATTTTATGTGTTTCTTTCGATTATGGAGAAGATTACCCCTACTTTGGAAATTTGCAGTTGACAATGTAAAGGGACCTCATCGTATTTGGTCTTGAGAATCTCAATATTTGTATAACTTGATACTYTTGCGTGCTTTGCACTTGATTAATGAATCATGTAATCTTCTTTCTCTGTTATTTTCACAGTTCCTTAGTCTTTATCTCTGATTGATGTGATTCATGTTGCTTGGTTGTGGCTCTTAGAATCACACAACTTAGAGTTTCTATGTGATTTATGTACATTACACATCTCAAGATTGGAAATGACAAATTGTTTCGGAAAAAAAATATTTAATTTTTTTAATAGAGGTTCTTCATTATTTTATTTTGTTCAAAGACGTGGATGCATTCACATTTTAGTGGTAGACAAAAATTTTCAAGTAAACTGCAGTTATCTTCCTTTGGAGAAAGGGGACCACTACCATCAAGAATTTTTCAACTAAATTGAAATTGTCTCTCTTTGGAAAAAGGGGACCACTACCAATCTACAGGGATGATTTATTCACCCGATCCATAACAATAGTTTTGATAAGAATTCTCGCATTTGGACTTCCATCTTTTGTATAAATTATTTTTAAAACATGTTTCTTTTTATGCATAAGTAAATTAGGTAACCTTTACATTGAATTGCATTATTATTTCTTTTTTTCACATCATATTAACATAAAATATAAATAACAAGTAATCTAAAAATCAATAAATTATTATCATTTTATATTAATATTGATAATTTAATTTCATAGAGATTTAGTTGGGTTGAAGTTGAGGTGCCATAATTTCATGCAAAAGATGAAAGTCTCCTCAATCATATACAAATTCTTCTTGCATAAAAGAAACAAGAAAAGATGAATTAGATTAAACCATCCTAATGATGCTTTGCCCATATTTAAAATCCTTATGAAGAATGAGAGTTCTTGAATTTACAAAAACGCTTCCTTTTTCAAAGATCTTCCAAGCAAAATTATGAAAGATCAATTTTGGTTTCAAGGAAGGGAGGTGACTCTACTTTTACAAAAACACATCAATGCTTACTAATAAAATTCTTAGAGAGAAAGACTATCTATACAACATCATCATAAAAAGACTTTCAATACCCGATTGAGGAGTAACCTTGTCACCCTAACAAAAGGGTTTGAAGGAGACACCCCAAAACAAATCATGGTTATTACAAATATAAATAGGGGCAGGCAAACCAAAAACTAGGTTAATCTTAATTAATGTTTTCAACCATGGTTATTACAAACATAACAAGGGGAGGCAAACCAAAAATTATGTTAATCTTAATTAATGTTGTCAACCAAGGTTATTACAAACATAACAAGGGGAGGCAAACCAAAAATAGGTTAATCTCAATTAATGTTGTCACTTCTAAGGAAACACGAAAGGATACCTTGACGTAAAGCACAAGAGTAGTAGGAACCCCCAAACAGGACATCCCTTTGCCAAAAAAGGATCGACCACATGAAGTTAGTAATGCAAGATATGAGCTTTGGAAACAAGCACTAATCAAAGAAGACACAACACAGATATGGTGAACTACAAGATTTCTAACTTGCAAAGATCTAACAAGAATGCACTAGAGCCATTTCCAAATAAGGAAGAAGCACCACGGGAGGAGAAACAATGGAGGCATTATACCAAAAGTCCTAGTTGAAGCCGTCCACCCAAGCAACTTGAAAGATATGTTCCAACTATGTTCCACTTATGAATGCTGATATACTTGTTACACGCCTATGCCCAAAGAACCATAGGCAACTCCTGGTCATGTATCATAGCCCTGGAAAAACCGATGATGGGTCGATTCTTTCCCTTTGCAACCCCATTTTTCTAAGGGTTGTATGAGACTGTCAGCTCCCTCTTGATCCCTGCCTCACATAAATCCTTGAAGTCATTGGAGGTGTACTCTCCCCCATTATCCAACCTCAAGACCTTAATATTTTTTCTTGTTTGGTTCTCCACCTGATCCTTGAACTCTTGAAACTGACTGACGACCTCATCCTTGGTCTTCATAAAGAAGATCCAGGTTTTCCCAAAAAAGTCATCAATAAACATCACAAAGTATGACAATCCATGTAGTGATGCTACCGACATCAACCCACTCACATATGAATGGATAATATCCAATATCCACTTGTACCTACTCTCATTGCTTGGAAAAGAAGCCTTAGCATTCTTGCCAAGTGCATACCCTCCACACAGTCCATGTTGCTCAATATTGAACTTTGGAAGACCTGTAATAACCCCCCTAAAAATCAGCAATGCTTTGTAGTGTAGGTGTCCCAACCTCATGTGCCACAACTCATATAGGTTGTCACTGTCATGTACCAAATCCTGAATAATCTTTCCCTGCAACTTGTACAAAGTTCCCTCTCTAACCCCAATGACCACTGCGTTGTTTAGGCTATATTTGTCTAAACGTATGAGTACTTTCCCTCTTTGAAAATTAATGACTAAACGCATGTCCTCTATCGCTGAGAATGAGAGAAAATTCTTCTTCAATCTCGGTACATAGAGCACATCATGGGAATCCAACGAACCTATTGACTTGAACTGGAACGTAATTGTTCCCTCTCCCTTCAATACATACCTGGCATCATCACCAAGATCCACATGGACATTTGAGTCCCTCTCCGTCAGACTATTAAATATGTCATGTGATGAGATGCACCACTGTCCAAGTACTATGCACTCCTGGTAGGTGTGCTGGTAGAAAGGAAAGAAACCAATGAGTAATCCTTCTCAAAATTCACTGCAAACTCATCAATCTGTGTCTATGTTGATGCTTCTACCTGCGTCTTTCCTTTGCTCTTCTTCTTATTTGAACAATGAGATGCACAATGTCCATTCTTATGATATGAGAAGCACTTTATTTTACTCAAGTACTTATTATTCCTTGGCTGTGATGATACTCCATCATTGTTACCCTTATTGCTATAACTCTTTCCTTTTCCCTTCTTCGTCTTACTGACAAGAGCCAATTTCTCCTCACTACTTCCCTACTTGTTTCCCTTAGAC
Organism: Picea engelmannii; assembly: GCA_009831015.1. Classification (NCBI taxonomy): domain Eukaryota; kingdom Viridiplantae; phylum Streptophyta; class Pinopsida; order Pinales; family Pinaceae; genus Picea; species Picea engelmannii. Next base: position 37,918 of record ML788955.1, read on the forward strand.
TCATCTCGAATATCTTCCTGGATGCAATCATCCCAAATCCTTTTCCAATATGGGTTATTTTCCCGAGCATAGAATTCCTTGAAAAATGGTTCCCATGACTTGGGAAGACCATTCAATGCCACATTCACGAGATTTGCATGATCTATTTTATCCCCTATGGATGTAATATGATCACACATATGTGTGATCCTCATGAGATAGCTGGTAACATTTTTAGATCTAGACATTTGCGCCGATATGAGTTTATTCCTTAAGACCAACTTCATATCCATGTTAGTTCTCTGGAATAAACCTACCAAGGCATCAAACATCTCTTTGATTGTCTTGTTCTCAGATAAGTGAGGAATTAGATTATCCTTTACTCAATTTGATCTCCTTCTTCTGGTGAACTACCAAGTCTACATGATTTGTCAGTGGAGCAACTACTTTTTCCGCTAACTCCCAAAGGTCGTACTCCTTTAACACCAAAGTTACTATTGCTTTCCAAGATAGGAAGTTGGATGCTCCATCCAATCTGTCTTCAACTCTCAATGATGTCGATGCCATCCATTCTTTTGGTGAACTAACAAGTCTACATGATTTGTCAGTTAAGCAACTACTTTGTCCACTAACTCCCAAAGGTCATACTCCTTTAACACCAAAGTTATTATTTCTTTCCAAGATAGGAAGTTGGATGCTCCATCCAATCTGTCTTCAACTCTCAATGGTGTTGATGCCATCCATTAGAACTGATAAACTTCCCTAGAAATAATTTGTTGTTGAAACTGCCCCTGGACTGACCTGTAGGGCCTTTGCCTGCGCTATTTGTGTTAACAACGCGATTGCTACACTTATATCAACGTTGTTCCGTGCAACCTGTAATTGAATACCCGTACTTTCTATGCACCTGTATCAAAAATACATGTGTTGTACTCAATGAATAACCTGATTTCAATACCATTGTTTCCCTAAAATTTGTCCTTCGATTTCAACTTGTTGGTTATGGATCTGCTAAGATCTCCTCCATATCTGATAGATCTGGTATCAACTACTATGGATCTGAGATCTGTCTTCCCTTCAGAGAGCATGCTCTAATACCATGTTTAAATCCCCTTAATATAGTCCTAGGTTGATCCAGGTGGACGGCGGTGGCCACCCACCTATTCCACTGGCTCAAATTAAAGTTTCCATCTTGGCAATTTTTCTACAGTTTTTTAGGTCCAAAACTT
>ML788955.1:43093-75990 GCA_009831015.1 Picea engelmannii
GGGCAGATCCTCAACTGAAGGAGGAAAATCCTCACCTTCCCCAAGGATATCTCAAGTTGTTGAGCCTCTCCAAGGCTATATAAGCAAGCTTTCTAATGGTGAAAGGGGACTGAAAAAGGAGAATCACACCAAACTTATGATCTCATAAGTGGTGCTGGAACAGAGATATTTTGGAAGCAAGAGACCTATGATCTCATAGGGAGCAATCGGTGAAGCTATCATCATTCGGATCGTGGATCTTTTGAGCAAGGGGTAGACAAGGAGGACTTGACGAAACTGCTACAATTCATCTATGGCTGTAAGCAATGTTTTGTCTTCATTAATATAATTTGTTCGGCCTGTTTCTTTCTAGTTTGTGTCTGATCTTACATGAACTTATCGTTGATAGATAGATCTGTTTTCAAGCTAATATCAATAGAGTAGGAAGCGGTTGTACTTTGTTTGTCTACATGACTCAACGAGGAGCGAGAGTTTGGAGCTCGATTCAGAGCGTGCAGGGACAGACATTGATAAAAAGGTACTGCTATTCTCCTTCCTTCTCATGTGTTAGTTTGTATAGATTTGAAAGGAAGTCAGTGTCCACGCTAAGCACTTTCTGTCTTAGAGTTAGGGTCTATCTCTTTGAGGCAATCTACCTGTCCGCAGGGAGATTTTCCTACAACACTTTTGTATTCCAAACAATCATTAATAGAATCTGAGTTTTACTGTATTATTATATTCTTTGCAATTTCTCTATGTATTTTCTTGTTATACCTTTGTTATATTTCTTCCTTCATGTCATTCTCAAAATAATCTAGATCAGTTGTATTAGAGAAGTCTTCTCCTTGTCCTTCTTAGTGAATGTCCCCAATGAGGTATGGGTATAAAGAGTTGGATATCGATCTTGTTTCTATTGAGGACAACTGCTCTCACCCACCAAAGAAACCTCCCATGGCGAAAGAAAAGAGGGATGACAGAGCAAGAGATCCTATCAAAATTTTGCTCGAGGAAGCCCTCGCACGACAGAGGAATGAGATGATGGATAATTTCACCCAAATATAAGTAGATATAATCATGTATTTAATCATTGAACTTGATAGATTTCCAGATTTATTGAACAATCTAAATAGAACACACACAACATTTAACAGATGCCCAAAAACCAGATCACCATTGGTCCATCAAAATTGAAAATTTAACGAGTTCAACTCTATTAGCCAAGGCACTTGAATATTTACAAAGTTGTATCTATATGATGATTTTGAGGGAAGAGACCATGTCTGTCCCTATATTATATAACATTAATACAGATCAAATTACATTAAAATTAGTAACTAAATCTGGTCAATATTAACCAGAGACACTTTTTGAACCTCCCTGATGGCAGCTTCATCATCTCATATGATCTGAGCAACAACACTTCAATATTGCCTGCCATGGACAGAATCAACAGAATAACGTTCTGGAAAAGGTTGAAATTCGCCTGCCTGGCGGATGATCCCATCTGTATCAATATGTAAAATCTACGTTCTCAACGCTTCTTTGAAAGCGTGACTGAATACAATGACACAGATAGCAACCCAACAATACAAGAAAATCTGTCTGCATAATACCCATGATTAGGATTATCTATCAAGCCTTTGCACCCAGGCCTGGAATTTGACGTTCCACATTAGGTTTTTTTGGTTTTTAGATGTATTTGACACGTGGATACAAAATTTACACGTTAAAATTTACTGTTATAAAAAATCTCAACCCATCACAAATTTTAGATGCTTAGTTTACTATAGTGTGTCATCTACCTAGGCTTCAATGAATGCGGGTTGGGAAAAGGTTTGTTTGAAGATTAAATATAACAATAAACAAAATTTAATTAGTTTTAGATTCCCAATCCTTGAAATTTAATATAGAGAATTTGACACTTATGAATTTGGGGTAAAACTAAAATGACGGATATGAAAAACAAATGACCGTCATCAAAATTTCACTTGACAGATAAGATAAATTTGAAATTTCAACCCTGTTTGCATTCCCTGTTGTTCCTTAAAACTCTTTAGATCCTCTTATAAGCGGTCTTGTTAATTCTATCTTATCTTTGCGAATTTTTCGTGACATCATAGGGTTGCGTAGACTTGCTCTGCTTGACATGAGATCCACGACTCTTTCATTCAATGTCTCTGCCATTTCCTTGACGTTACAGATATGTCTACTACAGAATGCAAAACGTGTCTCTCAAATACATTTAACTTGATGAAGATAAGCTTGATGAGTAGTATGTTATAAATGCGTGCATTCACAGAAATCTGAAATAAATGCGTTGCATCCTCTTTTGACTTTTAGTCATAGACACTTGTTAACTATATAGTACTTGGTTCGATAGTTATATATATATATATATATATATATATATATATATATATATATATAGTTGGATAGTTGTTTTCAAAAACTTGTCATTCAAACAAGTTTTTTTAGAAAACCTAATATTTAATAGTTGTTTTCAAAAACTTGTGAATTAATTGATAGATTTTCTACAAAACCTAACACTAAAATATGTTTTCGGCATAAAAATATCTTATACACCCATGTGTTTTAGGTATCTGTGTAAAGACAAATATGTTATTTTATTGTATAATAAAGTAGGTGTCATTAATAAATGGCGTAGGCTAAAGGAAAATGATTTGCACCTTTGTCGGTAGCATTTTCTGGCGCTTACGCCCCCTGCCAACAACTGTACCTCTTCCGATCCGACAATCCATATTTCGATGATTTCAATACTCCGAACGGTATTAATTTAACTTCCATTACCTTTTTTGTTATCGTTTGCAGTGGGCCCATTTACGTCAGATGTGGAAAGAAAGAAGAAAGAAATTATTTTAACATCTACGAGGCTAAAAATAGCCTACGGGACGTTAGATCGCCTCACACACTGATTTCTGCATTTCAGCCCTTTTCTTGTTCAACTTGATGATGAGCTCCCCCAATTTCTCCATTGTCCCCTCGTTGAATAGATTATCCCAAGAACTAGTTGTCAAGATGCCTACATAGTTGTCTATGTTGTCTTTGAAGGCTTCACATTCTAAAATAAAATGTTTTTTTGTTTCCGCTTTTTCGGAGGTGCAAAATATACACACCCTTTCTTCCCAAGCTTCCTTTGGTCTTTTCCAATGCCCAATTTCACAACGGAGTTGATGTGAATTGGTTCTTAATTGAGCAATAAGCATTTTGGTTCTCCAAGATATATTGGCCCCTATGTATGCTTTTTGCTAATGATTGTAAGTGGGGTTAAACTCTTCAATATAATACTCTTTCTTTCTCCCTATCCCTTTATCCCAAGGTCACTTGTGGAACCTATCCATAACAAAAACCTTTATCTCTTTACTGTTTGTAGGGCACTTGTTCAAGTGAATATCCCATTTACTAAGACATTTAATATTTTGTCGCATCCACGTCTTCTTTTTTTTGCACAATATGTCATTGAAGATGACCCTAGGGCAACAATCGTCTTCCATTTGTTCAATTTTTTTTAGATGTCTTATGAAACACACCATAGCAATTGCTTCAATAGGAGCATCTCCCATTTCACTCAACATGATATCATAAGGGACCGAACTTTTAATTTTAAACTTGTTTGTAATCAAACGTTTTTTAATCTTCTCAATTTGCTTCTATTGTAAATCAGATGTACTGCTGGCCCACACTTCATAACCATAGAGAACCACTGGGATCGCTAAAAACCCAAAGAGATTTTGTGTAGTCTTCCAATCCCATAGATCTGCCTCTCTGCACCTATTTTGGATAGCATAGAACGCTTTCCAACCTCCCAAAGTTCTTTTCTTTCTACAAACTTCTCAACTTAAATTTTTGTTGAAGTCAATTCAAGGATATTTGGAGCCATGATATCAATTCACAGACACTACTCCATTCAACATTTCAAAATTTTGGTTTCCCTCCCATGGTCACTCTCGACTCCCCTGTTCCTTGATCGTTCCTCCCTTGAGCGGACTGTAGCAAAATTGGAATGACGTTGGGGCCTTAGGCTGAGCCTCCACAACCGCATCCAAAGGATTCCTAGAGCGGGCTATAACTGGATTTAAGAGGAATCCACACCATTGGACAATGGGAAACTCAAACAACGCCCGCAAGATACTAACTTAACTGCGAAGCCTGAAGGTTCGGCGTATAAACAAACACACTGCGCTTTTGGAGTGTTGTACCTCCAGAATGCATGGAATATGTGAAAGACTCCATGGTTGGAAGCCAATATCTATTGGATTCAAATGTAGTATCCAACTTATCCATAACCTACGCCAACTCTCTCAACCTCTCAGACGATGGGAAGGATGCGTGGGTTTTAGACGTGGACTAAACTTTCCTCTCAATTTTCCCCTTTATGTAGAGGGTAAGATGAACTTAACTAACAAACAAACAAATTTCCCCTCTGTTTTGAGTTCCTAATTCTTCTTTGGCCTCTGGTTTGCAGAGTAGTGGACATGGATGATGATGATGCTTTTATAAAGTGGGTGGATCTAGTAGAGGCCCTGACGTTTCCTGCCAGTCATAGGTTGTACGCCCATCTGCTTCAACAGGGCTTCAAGATATTTCTTTTGATAGACAGGTATGAGTGCAAGAGGAATGCCACTAAAAATAATATGGTCTGAGCTGGTTATCATTCATGGGAGGCACTTTTGTTGAGGTGATCATTGTGTGACTACCTTCGGTATTTTTCTAAAAAATTTCTTTGGTATTTTTCTAAAAAAAATTCTGTAAATTTTAATAAGCAGTGCATAGCCATGACTCAATAATACCAATCATGCCACCCATTTGTTTTGTTTGATACTGTGGTGGGTGCATTTTGATGAGTAATACCCAATAACACAAAGGGAAATCCTTAATAAATTCCAGGCTTGACCAACCCTGCAACCCAGGAGGCAGTTATTTCACTGACCAGGTTTGAGGTGATCATAGTATCCATTGTTTTGTGGGTTATTATTAAGTGTAATGCATGGGAAAATATGATGAGATAACCCATGTGGTCTATTTGATGTTTTGTTGGGTGAATTTATGTGCATGGGATGATGAATATGAGACATCTACGGTTGTTTATAAATATGAGAGAATATTGAGAAAGATGGGTTTAGTAACCGAGGGAGCTCAACTTATCAATGGAATTATCGGTATGGAAATTCTTATGGAGATAAGACTTTCAAGCTGTGCAATCCCATGTATGCATTACTTGACCTTAATGTATTTTATGTGTTTTGTTAGATTATGGAAAAGATTACCTTTTCCCTATAAATTTAATGTATTTTATGTGTTTCTTTCGATTATGGAGAAGATTACTCCTACTTTGGAAATTTAAGGGACCTCATCGTATTTGGTCTTGAAAATCTCAATATTTGTATAACTTGGTACTCTCGCGTGCTTTGCACTTGATTAATGAATCATGTAATCTTCCTTCTCTGTTATTTTCACAGTTCCTTAGTCTTTATCTCTGATTGATGTTGCTTGGTTGTGGTTTTTAGAATCACACAACGTAGAGTTTCTATGTGATCTATGTACATTACACATTTCAAGATTGGAAATGACAAATTGTCTCGGAAAAAATTATTTAATTTTTTTAATAGAGATTAATAATTTTTTTAAGAAAAGTTAATAATTTTTTTAATAAAGGTTGTTCATTATTTTATTTTTTTCAAAGACGTGGATGCATTCACATTTTAGTGGTAGAATTTTTTTTAAGTAAATTGCAGTTGTCTCCCTTTGGAGAAAGGGGACCACTCTTTGGAAAAAGGGGACCACTACCAATCTACAGGGATGATCTATTCACCTGGTCCATAACAATAGTTTTGATAAGAATTCTCACATTTGGACTTCTATCTTTTGTATAAATTATTTTTAAAACACATTTCTTTTTGTGCATAAGTAAACTAGGTAACCTTTACATTGAATTGTATTATTATTTCTTTTCTTCACATCATATTAACATAAAATATACAATTTGTATAAGTTAAATAACAAGTAATCTAAAAATCAATAAATTATTATCATTTTATATTAATATTGATAATTAAATTTCATAGAGATTTAATTGGGTTGAAGTTGAGGTGTCATAATTTCATGCAAAGGATGAAACTCTCCTCAAACATATACAAATTCTTCTTGCATAAAAGAAACAAGAAAAGATGAATTAGATTAAACCATCTTAATGATGCTTTGCCCATATTTAAAATCCTTGTGAAGAATGAGAGTTCTTGAATTTACAAAAACCTTTCCTTTTTCAAAGATCTTCCAAACAAAATTACGAGAGATCAATTTTGGTTTCAAAGAAGGGAGGTGACTCTACTTTTGCAAAAACACATCAATGCTTACTAAAAAATTTCTTAGAGAGAAAGACTATCTATACAACATTATCATAAAAAGACTTTCAATACCCGATTGAGGAGTAACCTTGTCACCCTAACAAAAGGGTTTGAAGGAGACACCCCAAAACAAATCATGGTTATTACAAATATAAATAGGGGCAGGCAAACCAAAAACTAGGTTAAACTTAATTAATGTTTTCAACCATGGTTATTACAAACATAACAAGGGGAGGCAAACCAAAAATTAGGTTAATCTTAATTAATGTTGTCAACCAAGGTTATTACAAACATAACAATGGGAGGAAAACTAAAAATAGGTTAATCTCAATTAATGTTGTCACTTCTAAGGAAACATGAAAGGATACCTTGAAGTAAAGCACACCCCCAAACATGACATCCCTTTGCCAAAAAAGGATCAACCACATGAAGTTAGTAATGCAAGATATGAGCTTCGGAAACAAGCACTAATCAAAGAAGACACAACACAGATATGGTGAACTACAAGATTTCTAACTTGCAAAGATCTAACAAGAATGCACTAGAGCCATTTCCAAATAAGGAAGAAGCACCACGGGAGGAGAAGCAATGGAGGCATTATACCAACAATCCTAGTTGAAGCCATCCACCCAAGCAACTTGAAAGCTATGTTCCAACTATGTTCCACTTATGAATGTTGATATACTTGTATAGGAAGCTTTTCAACTCCTACCGTGCATATTCTAAACCTTCTACATTTTGACTTTTTTTCCAAGGATATTATTTGTTTAATTTTGATCTACATTTTGGCTTTTTTTCCAAGGATATTATCTGTTTAATTTTGATCGAAATCTTGCTAGAAATTGTTGGATTTGCATATTTTAGTGGTCAAGTCTATATAAATCTACTATCCTAGAGGTTTTTCAAGACACCGAATCCATTTATGCATTCATAAATGGAATTCAAGCAACATAGAATTGTGATTTCACCCAATCCTATGTAGAAATTTTATTATCATATTATTAATATAAACATACATTGTTTTATTAATGTTATATAAATAAAATAATAAAAACGATACTTTCTATTGATTGATCAAATTTAAATCTCTTTCAAAATATTGGTTAAATGATCAAATTTCATAGAATAAAATTTCAAATACATATATGCAGGGCCTTTTCTATTGGATAAATATACACTAAAAATATGTATTATTGATTCTAGACTTAAATGTTAATATGCATTTTTCTACCATATATGTATTCTAATTCAAAATTTATTAAATATTGTGTGGGATTATTTAAATTGTGATTTCTTTTCATCTTAAAAAGATTTAAAATAAATTTGCATTAGTTTATTATTTTTCTATTTTTCTATATTTATTTTAATTTAAAATTTATTGAATATTATGTGGAATCAAAATAATTAAATTGAAATTTTAAAATATTAATTTTTTATTTTTAAAATTTATAATTATTTTTTAAATTATAAACAAAAGTTCGTCTGAATACACAATAAAAATAAACATTATCATATATGAAGTTCCCTCCACTCCTTGTAAGAAAAACTATTTGTCTAACATAATTATTTGAAAAGTTGACATGTATTTTCCCCTATCATTTTAAAATCTTTATTCTTTTTCATTTGAAGATTTGTGTGGAGTATAAAGAGTTAGGAACACAATTTCTTAAGTTTGGAGGGAACACTAGATCAATCAAATCAGAAAAAAATACCATGGAGTATCTAAGTATAAATTAGCAACATAATACCAAGCTTAGAGGGAATACAAAGTCAATCAAATCATAACAAGAAGTATTTGTAATTTTATGGCAAACAAGTTGTTGCTATAACAAGAAGAGTATATAAATCTACTCTTGCAATGTTGTGTACCTATATAAATAACATTTTACACATGCAATATTTTATTTGTAAGCTCATCCATGACCCATCACTAAGATATTTAAATGCATATTTTATATATGTCGAAATTGCATTTATGAAATGTTAATAGTGTTATTCCCTAATTCACATAATTTTATCTAGGTGTATCAAAAACACTTTCTAATGCACTTTTTCATGCATATATTGGCACACATGAGTCCCAAATGTTGAAATTGCTATCAAAACAAATATTTTATGATGACAAAAAGCAACATGATGGTTTCTTTTAAAATTGTGATTCTTAGATCCATAATTGATGAAATTTAATTTTCCAAACATTGCAATATCAACAAACCAAAATTGTAATTTCAAGAATTAGAATAATTTACAATTTCAACAATAAAAATTTATAGTTTTGGCAATCGAAAAAGTCACTTAATATATAAATTTGCAATGTCAATTTTTTTTTGGTGATTTTAGCAAACAAAAAGCTGCAATTTGAGGATAAAAAATTACAATTTTTTTAAAGAGTGTGTAGTTTCAACAAGTGATTTCTTGCAATTTCAGCAACTCGACATTGCAATTTTATAGATTCTCTCTAGGTGATCTATATCCTAGAGGTGGTATATATGGGCAATGTTGATGATTCCATAAACGAAATTGAAGAATGTCAAAAGGGTATTCCCATTTACCCATAAATCTAAGGATGAATCCTATGATAAAGGGAACACTTGCTTAACATATCTTAACCTTGATTCTCTCTTAGTACTTATATTACTAACCCCATGTGCTCTTCATGCTCCTCCTTTGATTTTGAGAAAATAAGAATGTTTAATCTCTATCTAATAAATCATTTCTTTGTCCCCGAGGTGTAGGACAGTCGGTGATGGAGTGTGTTGTTAAGCCACTCCGTGATGTTAAAGTCATCGGTTCAAAACGTGCGGGGACAAAAAATCCAACCATGTTAAGGGTTGGTGTGGCTCGGGACGGGTGCGATCCCCAGGTGATTTTGATGGCTTAGATGCCCCTGAGTCGCGGTTTCTCAAGCCACAGGTTAATCGTGTAGCCAACAGGTTCCGCACAAATTAACAAACAAAAAAAAAATCGTTTCTTTTTATTTTCTCAAATAAACTTGTTGAATCATGAATAAGAATCAAGATTTAAACTCTCTCCTTAAAGAGGAAAAAATAAACTAAAACATGAAAGAAAATTTAGCAAATATTATGCATAAAATAAAATAGTAAAAAATAAACTAAAATATAAAATAAATTTAATAAATAAAAAATATGAAATCAAATAAAGAGCTCTTTGTTTAATAGCTACAAAAATGAAGAAAACAAGTGGGCATGGTTCCAGAGGTCATAGTTCCAGAGGTTATAGTTCTAGAGTTCAAAGTTCCAAAGGGCATAGTTCCAGAGGTAATAGTTCCACAGGTCATAGTTCCTGGGGTCACAGTTCCAGAGGTCATAGTTCTCGGGGTCACAGTAACATAGGTCATTCCACAAGTCATAATTCCAGAAGGCGTATTTCTAGAGGTCATAGTTCCACAATTCATAGTTCCAAAGTTCAAAGTTCCAAAGGGCATAGTTCCAGAGGTAATAGTTCCATGTGTCATAGTTCTTGGGGTCACAGTTACAGAGGTCATAGTTCCACAAGTCATAGTTCGAGAGTTCAAAGTTCCAAAGGGCGTAGTTCCAGACGTCATAGTTCCTAGGGTCACAACTCTAAAGGTCATAGTTCCATAGATCATTCCACAGGTCATAGTTCCAAAGGTCAAAGTTCGGGAGGGCGTAGTTCCAGAGGTCATAGTTCCAGAGTTAAAACTTCCAAATGACATAGTTTTAGAGGTAATAGTTCCATGGGTCATAGTTCCTAGGGTCATAGTTCTAGAGGTCATAGTTTCACGGGTCATGGTTCCTAGGGTCACAATTCCAAAGGTCATAATTCCTAGGGTCACAGTTCCAGAGGTCATAGTTCCAGAGGTCATTCCACATGTCGTAGTTCCAGAGTTCAAAGTTACAAAGGGTGTAGTTCCAAAGTTCATAGTTCCACGGGTCATAGTTCCCGGGGTCACAGTTACTGAGGTCATAGTTCCATAGGTCATAGTTCCTGGGGTCACAGTTCCAGAGGTCATTCCACAGGTCATAGTTCTAGAGATAAAATTTCCAGAGGGCGTAGTTCAAGAGGTCATAGTTCCAAAGTTCAAAGTTCCAAAGGGTGTAGTTCCGGAGGTAATAGTTCCACAGGTCATAGTTCCACGAGTCATAATTCCTGGGGTCACAGTTCCAAAGGTCCTAGTTCCATAGGTCATAGTTCCTAGGGTCACAGTTCCAGAGGTCATAGTTCTAGAGGTCATTCCACATGTCATAGTTCTAGAGGTCAAAGTTCTAGAGGGCGTAGTTGCAGAGGTCATTGTTCCACAAGTCATAGTTCTAGAGTTCAAAGTCCCAAAGGGCATAGTTCCACGGGTCATATTTCTTGGGGTCACAGTTCCAAAGGTCATAGTTCCCGTCGATGGAAGTTTCTCAAGAAAGATGTTTGAGCAAGTAAAAAAATGCCCTGGATACCCCTTAAGCTTTATGTGTCATCCTTCTAGGCTAAGCATACTCCTCAAACTATAGATCTCATAGGCATGGGTGGAAAAATAGTCAAATGTTTTTTCTGGATGGGGTTGTTAGTCATCGCAGGGAATGCCCACCAGTCCTTGCAGGGTATCCAAAAATCAAGAAAGACATCCTAGGATGCCCTGGACATCCCTCGGGAATTCCCTCCCTCATTTAGGTGTACTTGAGACTAGGATGTCCCCATTTGGGGTACATACCTTTGGGGGAGGCATATCCATGCTGCATAGGGAAATAACAACTCTCTTATTCAACAGAGTAGGTAATACATGCAAAAATCAACATGAAAAGGAGAAGCCAAATTTATGGAACTTTGACATCAAATTTTTACTATCATGATAGTCATTGATACTTATATCTAGAAGAACTCATATTGTTCTAGTTCTTTGGCTTCTTTGTTCTCGTAAGATTATGCAGATAAATACCATATCAAAGATCAAAGGAGTTGTCACCCACATTCCATTAAGTGTTTTAACATTAGACATGTTCACATTATTACATAAGCCTTATTTAATAATGTCAGCCTTTATTACATAGAAAACACATTATTCTACCTACTTGATGGGTTAGGGAGGTTAGGTCCCTAACAAATTATGGAATGAAACAAAGTCTATAGATAGCCAGAGATAAGGGCATGAGGTTCCCATTAGCCATCTAACTCACTAATCCCTTAACCATCATTAACCAAGTTGACCATATATTAATCACAGTTAACCATAATTAACTTGCTTGACCACACTTGGTCATCTTGGCTATAATGACCATATTTGGCCATATTGACAATGGTTGATAATTGTTTCCCATATTAACCACAATTGATCATCTTCACTATATTGATCATCTTGGCTATATTGATCACATTGGCCCACTTACACTTAATATCCTAATTTACTAAGCTCCTTACCTATTAACCCCAACAACCAACTAACCATCATTTACCATATTAACCATGGTTAGCTATAGTTGATGCACAAACCCATGAACCTTCTAACCAACTAACCCCACTAGCATCTAACCCCTTGCCCCACTAATCTAATAACGCTAATTGACCATATTAACCATCGTTGATCATAATTAATCGCAATTGACCATATTGATTACATTTACAAGTTAAACTCCAATCCCCTAATTTACTAACCTATTTAACCTTAGTAACCCGCTAATCATTGTTCACCATAATAATTGTGTTGAACATAGGGAATACTCTCATCCCATGTGCGTGGATTCTTGGAATTGTACATGCACAAAATATGCACGATCATCCTGTTGACGACCTCTGTTTGGCCATCCATTTGGGGGTGAAAGGCCGTGGATTTGGTGAGATTGGTGTCCAACCATGGCTAGAGGCTCAACCATAATGTGCTGAGGAACTGGTTGTCCTGATCAAAGACGATGGTTTTTGGTATTTGGAAATGCACCCACACTTGTTTGAAGAATGCCTTGACAGTGGCCATTGTTGTGATGCTCTTCTTCCAGACAACCAGAATTGCCATATTGGAAAATCGATCAACAACCACAAAAACACAGTCATTTCCATTAGGTTGAACGAAGGCCTGACATGTAGTCCATCAAAATGGATTCCCAGGGCTTGTCAGGAGTAGGTAGAGGAGTGTACATGCCTTGTTTCTTAATGGTCAGTTTGGCAATGGCCCAGGATGTGTAAGAATTGATATACTTGCTGACATCCTGTCGGAGTTTCAACCAATAGAAATATTGCTGCAGCACTACCACTATCTTCTCTATGCCAAAGTGTCCTTCCACCTGAATGTACTGAGATTCCCAAACCAGCTTCTCTTTCTCGCTTGATGGAAATCAAAGATGGCCCAGATTGCACAATAACTTGTCCTGCAGATGAAAATTAGTGACAACTATGTTTATGCCCAACATCTGGTAGGTAGTGGCGAAGTCAGGATATCGCTCATAGAATTGGGGCCATCCATAAGACTCATGTCTACAGGAGTGTAGCACCATGGTTAGTGAAAAAACTGGAGTTCGATTGAGGCAGTCAACGCCGTGGTTGGTGCTCCCTCTCTTATACTTAATGTTGAGATGGAACTGTTGCAAGTACGTGGACCACTTTTGATGCCAATCATTCTGTTATTTTCCTCGTGTCTTCATGAACTACATAGGCTTATGATCAGTGTGGATGAATGTCTCCTTCCCAAGAATGTAATGCCTCCACTGGAGGTAATCTTGTACAATAGAGTACATTTATTTTTCATAAGTGGGGTACTTACGAACAATATATGATAGTGTCTCACTATGATAGCCCATGGGATGTCGATGTTGAGTGAGAATTGTGCCCACAACATAGTCTGAAGCATATGTGTCAATCTCAAACAGTTGCTACAGGTCAAGTAATGAGAGCACCAGGGCTGAGCACAAGCACTGCTTCAAATCATCGAACACTTTTTGTTGTGTCTGGCCCCACACAAGTTTTTCCATGCCACCGCCCATGGTCACTTGGCTAAGGGACCATGCAATGTGGGAGAATCCCAACACGAACATTGGCAAGGCCTAAGAAGCTTCAGAGCTCAGTGAGTGTGGTTGGGGCTAGATAGTCACAGATGACCTGTATTTTGGTTGGATTGACATGCACCCCATGCTCATCAACAATGTAGCATAGGTAGTGGACCTTGTTCATGCCGAAGGATCATTTTTCCAAATTTTCATATAGCTTCTGTTGTTGTAGAGTGTGCAGTACCTATTGAATGTGATGTAAGTGTTCCGCCCAATCCTTGTTGAAGATGAGGATGTCATCCAAATAAACTACCACAAAAGAATTGGTGAAAGGCTGCAATATATCGTCCATCATCCTCATGAAAGTTGTTGGGGAATTTTTCATGCCAAAGGGCATGACCAACCATTCAAAAAGACCTTCTTTGGACTTGAAGGAAGTATTCCATACATCGGTCAGCTCAATCGAGACCTAGTGGTAGCCAGACTTCAAATCAATCTTACTGAAGTATTTGTCCCCCTTGAGCTGGTCAAGAAGATCATCAATTTGGGGAATTGGGTATCGGTTCCTGACTGCAATTTTATTTAGGGCCCAATAATCAATGCAGAGTCTCTAAGACCCATCTTTCTTTTGCACAAGCACGATTAGGATTTCATAAGGTGATGCGCTTGGGAAGATGTGCCCCTTTTCGAGCAGTGCTTGGATCTAGAGCTTGATTTCCTCATTTTCTGACAGAGAGTGGTGATAGACTGGCCCATTAAGTAGCGGTGCACTGGGGATTAGATCGATTGAGTGCTTGACCTGATAGTGTATAGGTACCCTAGTGGGTGAGGAGAATATGTCTTTGTAATCTCGCATGACCTTATCCACTTTCTTCTACTGCGTGGAGAGATCTATTGTGGAGGCCATGAATGTTTCCGCTCACTCTGAGCACGAATCACAAATAAGACAAACTTCTCGGTCTGAGAGATGACCTTCCTGCATTGATTGGAAAAGATCAAGGAAATGGCGGTAGCTGGGACTACCTATAGTATCCTGTATAATTTCCTATCCAAATTAATAATAACACTATGAGTCCTAGACTCATATACAACATGACATTTCCATAAATAAGGTTGTCCCAAAATAACATCACAAACTTCAAGGGGGGAAACATCACACAATGCCTCATATTTGAAGGGCTTGATGTTGTAGGCAAGGTGACATTGTTGGCTGACATGGAGATCACTCCCTTAGTAGAGATATCCAATGGTGTACGATTGCAGGTGTGGTTATGTCGGCATATAAAACTGCTTCATGACCTTTGTTGATATGAGGTTCTTCTGGCTACCGCTATTAATGATGAAGTGCAATGGAGTACCCTTCACCCACATCTGTGAATGAAAGAGGCACTCACCTTCCTATGGTTCATCAGGTTCATCAGGCTGGAACTTGGTGGTGGTAGTTGTTGATGCTTAAAATCGCAATGATGAATACTGCTAGCAAATGATTGCTAAGATCTATTATTTATTTATAATAATAATAATAAACTAGTAGGTGGGACCCCCTTGTAGACTAGTGGCGCTATGATGGATGTGTTATGCCTATATTTTTGTTTGTTGTTATAATGATGCCGACATAGTCTTCTACAGTTAATGATGAAAGTCATGGTTTTATTCGTCATGGAAACATAAGTTGGTTGGTCGAATGTGTTATTGCTAGATGGTTCTGATGGTCACTTGCAACTCATGGTAGTACTATGGATAAAAGGATCAATTTTTACAGGTGTTATTTTTATGCACTAAACATTGATTAATTATTTTATATATGATCTTATGCAAAAGGATAATGTGATGACGTGGGATATTAAACAAAAGGAAAAGAGATTATATACAAACCTTAAGGTATATATGATTGACACAAATGAAGGGTGATGGACCTAGTTGCTAGACTTATGTGCTTGATTAAAGGATTATTTGTGAGGCATATATGGTAACGTTATAGCATATGGTTGTTGTAGATATTTTGACACGACTTAGGGTGGTGCACTATGCAATGGATATATCAATGAATGTTGTTTGAATTAATGGTTGATGTTATGGTCTATGGGTTGGCTTGTATGTTGAATTGAATAGGCATGGGGGAGGAAGCGACGTGCATTTACTGCATGTCACTCAAAAAACCCTCGACCCCGTCACCCTAGCCATGGTTGCATTTGGTTTTTCAGCTCTGGTGGTTATGGAGGCTCCGCAATTTCTTTTTTTGAAAGGAAAACACAGTCCAACTCTTCCCTCAAGCGATTTTTCTAGGTATGGCTCCTTTACTTTCCATCCATGATGGTCCCTCTGTGTTATGAATCGATTTTTTTGGCTCAGGATTGCATGAGGTCTGTGTTTTTCTTAAGTTTTGACTGTGTATCAGTGCTGTGCTTATGGTTTCTTCTGTGAATAATATGGATTGTTGGCGTTTTAAAGGAAAAGTATGGATTTTATTGTTGTGAGTAGCCTGTGCATTGGTTTTTTTTTGGTGTAAAACATGTCGGTCAACTTGGGGTTTTACTTTGGTCCTCTGTGGAAAATTATGATAATGGTGTAACAAGCTCTGAGTTTTTATCGGATTTTACCACCAGTCTGGGTATTAGGTGTTGTCACTCCTTTTCGCTTCAGTCGTTATTATGTTCATTCCTCTGAATTGCAATGCAAACTGTTAAGAGTTGCACAGTTCTTGCTTTGTCTGGACCGAGCTCGAGCTATCATTTCTCATGGCATGACCCTCACTATCACCCTGTTGGAAGCATTTCATAGTTGAGTTTGCATCACCCAGAACTTTGAATGGAAGCCTATATATGTGTTGGGTTGGCCACGGGTTGTGCTAGGGAATTCTTTCCACAGTGTTTATAAGAATTTGCCTCTCTTGTTATCCATTGGAGGTGGATGACTGTTA
Organism: Picea engelmannii; assembly: GCA_009831015.1. Classification (NCBI taxonomy): domain Eukaryota; kingdom Viridiplantae; phylum Streptophyta; class Pinopsida; order Pinales; family Pinaceae; genus Picea; species Picea engelmannii. The sequence continues at coordinate 59,296 of ML788955.1, forward strand.
TGTTTGGTTATCCTCACTGTCAAGATTTTGAGTTAAAAGCTACATGTCAGTGGTGAATTTGGAAAGGGCATAAGTTCTCTATTTCTTCAAATATTATTCGTTAATTATCTATTGTCACTTCTCTGTGACAACTTGTTTTTAAAAAATAAAGGCACTGGCTCTTTGTGTTTTCGAAGACTCTTTCTTGATTGAGACATATCTTGTACCTCTTTGCAATGAAGTTTTTAAAAAAGCACGAAATGCCCGTGTCTCAAAGATTATCTCCTGTGGTCAAGATATTTACTCTTACCTCCATTGTTGTGTTAATCCCTAGCATGATCTTGATCCCAACAAGGTTTAAAAGGCACATGTGTGTGATTGGTCCATTGAGCATGTCTTGGTTTCGTTCTCTCAATCACGTCTTGGTTCTGTTCTCCTCAGGCACTATTTGACTCTGTCTTTTGTTGGGCATTTTATTTTGAAGGAAATCTGTACATGTTTAATGTACACGAATCTCGGGCTCAGAGTTACATGTTTTTGGGTTAAATACTATTGTCGAATCAAGACTTGTGTTGATTATATGAATGAACACCTGTGTGTGATTGAATCAGGACCCGATTATGATTTTTAATACAAATAGATTATGGTAATCCGTGTTGACAGTTGGAGGTTAATACTGGGCCTATCCTTATTTGAGTTTAAGAAATAAATAGTTGGATGTGGATGGTTGGAATCACTGTGTATATTTCGATTTTGTTTTAAAAGGAAAAGGGTTGAGCATTGGAATATAACAGACCATGGCTTGAAGGGTTATAATCATGGAATTGGCAATGGTGTTATTATGACGTTGCATAGATATTGTATAGATACGAAGGCTGCTATAATTGAAGTATTCTGGGCATATGATTTGTCTTTTATTTATAGTCAACAAACATTTTGTCTGTAAATAAGGGACAATTAAATGATTTTGATTTTAAAGAGGATTATTATTAGATTATGGTCTGAACATAGTTATGGTTGTTGTTTGATTTAATTTATTTTTTATGAACAATATCCGTATTATTCCCTCTCATACTATCACTTTTTTGCTCATTATACCCCCCTCACGATCCCAATTTCATTTTTACATGCCCTGTTCTATAAAACAAATTAAACACTTTATATGGCAGTGGTAAAGATATGACACATAAATAGGTGGTAGCTGATATATTTTGGTATTGATTGCACAATTAGTTGTTTAATGAATTGTTGAACAGTACTCGTGTTCTTACTCCCTGTCATGCTACCACTTTTTCACTCATTACAATCCCTCTAGATATCCCATGAACCATATTTCACCCCCTGCTCACTTGAAAATTATTAAATAATTTATTATGGATTGAATTGCATGGGTCTTATGTCAATTTATGAGCCAAACTTTGTTTCATATAAACAGAATGTCATGTATGGTATGTTAAGGGATAGTTTCTAATGAATTGTTGCATACATGATGAGTTTCTTTAGCAGAGGAATTCATGGTAGAAACAATATGGGAAGAGGTAACTGGAATAGAGGGCCTAGATAGCCTAGATTCTCAATTCATTTTGATGCTGATCCCCAGGGGTTGAACTAGCTATTTCAAGTTGGGTTCTTCAATTGAATTGGGAAAGGGATAGTTCAACCTAGACCAAAGAGGCCTCCCTTCCAGCCTCAAAATATCCCTAGTATCTATATGCCTCCTCATGTATCCATGCAACCAGAAGTTCCTGAAAATGATGGATGGCAAGAGATTGTCAATCCAGAAATATCCCATGTTGTAGGATAAACCAGCAAATGCAGACATACACTAGTCTCCCTAGATCTACCTAGTTCTAGAAAAAACACGACAGGACATGGCACTTTCCCTAGGCTCTAATCATCGAATTTACTACCGAACAAAAGAGGAGAGACATACCTTTAAGTGTCACTTCCTTATGTCTTTGTTGTTCCTGTTTCGCTCCGGTGCTCTTGTGATATTGATCCTGTAGTGAGACACAAACCAACCAAAGTGAAAGCAGTAGAAGTATATTCAATGACGACCTATGCATATGATAAAGGAATTATGTAATAAAATAAATATAATTCTATGGGAAAGAAGCATGTCATTGTATTATATTAATAATAGGAAGAGATATTACAATCAGATGCCTTGATGTCGTAAGGTTCCTTCCAATAGTTCCTTTCTTCCCACACACTTCTTTCTCCAAGGATTCTAATACCATGGATCTGATAGCTACTCACAATCTATATTGACAAAGAAAAGCTCAAATCCAATCTAACCAAGTTAACAAGATCAAAGAATTTCCAACCCAATCAAGCTAACTTTCTCCATGAGAGTTCCTTTCCTTTTATAAGATGAAGAGGATAAGGTGAGGAGGTTAGGATGATCCCACTAAATCATGAAAGCAAGTAATATCCAAACCATTCGAAGGCCACCTCGTCATAGAAGCTTCTCCTTCTAGAAGCATCGAGAAGATGCTCATTTTTCCCACGTACGAAGGCCGTCGTGACCAGGCTATAGTGTAGCCTGCAAAAATTCTGCACCCTAGCTATAGTGCAGCCTGCAGAAATCAAACATTTCCACACTCCAGCTATGGTGCAGCCCGCGAAAATCCTCCAAAATAGGGTTTTTACAGAGGAAAACACAACTTCTTCTCTCAAGGAAAGTTCTTCTCCCTTATTTCTTCAGGAATTTAGGCCACTAACCTCTCTGAAGGAAACAAATAGGTTTACATCATTAACGATCATGAGGGTGATGAAAATAATGTGTAACAGAGAGCCCCCCAAAGTATGAATTTAGAGCAGAGTGATGGCTTAAATACTTTGTCGAGTGTGTGTAGGGAACAAGGAACACGTCGGTTGGAAACCTGCCAACAAACAAGGAAACACAATACAATAATATATCATCACTGAGGTAGGCATTCCCATACTCAGAATATAAATGAATCAAAGCATAAATGCTGACATGCAAAGATCTATGTCAAGTAAGACAGGTCATGGCCACCAAACATACATCGTGGATCCATTCCATTATGACTCAAACCTGAACATAGCCACCAAAAATACATTGTGGATCTATGTGTTAAAGACTCAAATTTGAACATAGCCACGAGACATACAATGTGGATCTATGCAACAGTACAAACTGAAGATACTCCAACACAACCTGAATCTGTGAGAAAAGGTTTAGGGTATTCATCTCCACCACTCTAAGTACAAATCTAACCATGCAAATACATGTGTTAAAGTCGAACATGGTAGAAACCACTTGATTACTGGTCAATGATGAGAACCATTAACAAGTGCGAGGGAAATCACCATTAATGTCAATGACTCCCAAGGTACTCTAGTACAATCCAACAAATGTGAATTAACGAGATGAAGTCGAACACTTGACGGAATCTCCTGATCAAGGGTCAATAATGAAAACCCATTGTCAAAAGTGAGGAAACCTGCTATTGAGGCATGCAAGTTCCAAGGTACCAATTGGTTTCTAAGTCTAATTCTTGGATAATGAGTTGAATTCGATAGGAAAAGACTCGTCACCAGAGGGCCTTAATATATCCCCCATCAATGATATGAAATGAGTAACAAGATTTGATGTAGATCAGAGTAACAAGTGATTCAGGATTGACTCAGGGATGGCCAATGCAATAGAAGGCTTAAGGACTGCAGAAATGGCCGACGCAATAGAAGGATTTTTGGGTTGAACTTCTTTTTGAACATATTGATGACACAACAACTATCTTGGAAACACTGACTCAACAACAGGGATCACAGACCAATTTGTAATCTTATAAAGGAGTATGATCAAGAGACAAGTGGATTTTCCAACCTAGACACAAAGCGAGTGAAAGGGTATCAAGTTCAAAAATTGAATCTTCCATAGAATACAGGTTTATACACATTTCTTTCCCAATTTCCCCCCCACCATTTTTGGCGAGTACCTCTTTATTTTTACGCAAGCTTGAGGAGGATAACATATGCTTGTAATGTAAGCTCATCCTTCAAACAATTCCCTCGGAGTATGTTTAATGAACCCTAGGAAGGAATGGTTCGGTCCCATATGGGTCATTCGATGTTTGTTTAACGAGTCCAAAGAAGGAAAACACATGGGTTTTTCATGTTTATAGAGTCTAAAAAACACTTAAAGAGAACTCTCTCAATTCCTTTTTCGTAAAGTAGTCTTATGAGACTGAAAAAGAGATAAACTATTACTCAACAGACGTTTTCTTCAAATAATTTAACGAGTGTGAAAAGAACAAGGTCGCTCAACAATCTTTTCATGTTTAGAGAGTCTGAAAAGAGATTAAAGGGAACTCTAGGGGGTTCATTTTTCGTATAACATTTACAAGTCCGAAAAAGTGATAAAATTTTACTCGGTTACATTCTCATTGATTTACAAGCATGAGAAAGAACAAAGACTAAGCTCGGGATTGTTTTCATTTTTATGCAAGCTTTAAAACAAAACAAAACTATCCTTGGGATAGATTTTATTTTTACAAAAGCTTAAAAACTAAACAAAATTATGCTTGAGGTAGGTGGTTTCATTTTTACATAAGCTTGAACCATAGAAAACTATGCTTGCGACTTCCCAATGCATGGTCGGTACTTATCCCCCAGCTTAAGAAACTAGCAGCTCTACTTCATCATGAAGTCCAAAGGCTGAAAGCATTTCCCCCCAAGCTTTGTTTCGTTCAACTGCAAAAGAAGATGAAAAGAAGCTTCAAATACTAGACAAAGGACTTGACTCAAACAGAGAGGGGGAACAAGTCTATTTCATTTTTTAACGAGCTTTCCACTGAGAAGAAAAACTATGATCGAGAATCCAGGTTCAATCCCTAGACCTCTGTTTCATTTTTAACGAGCTTGACACAAAAACATGAACTATGCTCGTAACCTCTGTTTCATTTTTTAACGAGGTTTCCACAGAGACATAAAACTATCCTCGTAGCTGGGTTCATTTTTTAATGAGCTTGAAAGTAGAAAACTATGCTCATAACCTCTATTTCATTTTTTAATGAGGTTGCCATAGAAACGCAAAAACTATCCTCATAACTAGTTTCATTTTTTAACGAGATTGAAATCAGAAAATCATGCTCAAAGCTGGTTTCATTTTTTAATGAGCTTGAAATCAAAAAATCATGCTCAAAGCTGGTTTCATTTTTTAATGATCTTGAAATCAGAAAATCATGCTCAAATCAGTTCTTGATCATGGCTTCGAAGAGGAAAACGCTCTGGAAGGACACCATGTCAAGGGACAAAACTCGGTCATGGCTTCCAAGAGATATTCACTCGATGGAAGAACAACACTTTGGAAGGACACCATGTCGATGGTCGCAATAGGGGTAAGGAGATCATACTTTAAAAACCCTATCGAAGAAACCACCATGTCGACTTCCGTATCTAATTCATCAGAAGCCAAAGTCATGGGAGACAATGCCACATAATTGACCTATGGTAGGGGCGATACCGTCTGCATATAAGAACTGTGTAGGGATGTCATTGAAGTCAATTCAGGACCAAAAAATGAAAGTTGATCAATGGTCACCATTCTTCCATCGTGAGGGAAAGATATCACATGAAAAAGAGTGGACACAATAGCTTTCATGGCATAGACATAATCTCACCCAAGGAGTAAAGCGAAATCCAAGGGGTATTGGACTACCATGACATCAATAAAGACAGTTTTCCCTCCCAAAGTTACATGAAACTGAGGAAGGGTCCCTAAAGGTTGACTGGTTCTTCTGTTAAAAGCTAACAGATTCTGTGTAGCCGGGGCAAGCTGAGGACAACCCAAAGTTTGCCAAGAAAATGAGGACAAAATACTAACGGACACACCTTCATCTATCAATGTCTGAGGAACATCCCGACCACAAACCTGTACTGTAATCTGGAAAGGAATGTGAGAGGGAAGATGAGGTCCAGTTAGCACACCCCAATTAAAAAGGATGGCCTCATTACTTGGAGGGGGTTCCAGGGGAGAAGGAGGAATACCCCCCCCAGCACAGTAGAGTCTGTATCAACGAGAAAAGCGTGAGCAGTATCAGGTTTACTCTCTACCAGGAGAGTAGGATCGAATGATGGCAAGATCAGATCAACCACTTGGGTTGTATCCTCCAAGGGGAGAATGGGGTTGACAAGTGGAAACTGATCGACTGCTCGAGTTTCACTCTCTAGAGGGAGAGCAAGATTGACCGAGGAAGAGATCAGATAAACCACTTGGATTTCACTCTCTGGAGGGAGAGTGGGGTTGATCGAGGGTGGGATCAGATCAACCACCGTGTCAACTGGTTCAACTAAGGACGTGACCAGATTGACGACATGATCAACTAGATTGACTGACGAAGGGGCCAAATTGATCATTCCATCAACTACATGTGGTTCGAGAGAAAGCTTGCGATAAGCAGCTAGAAGTTGAGGCTATGAAATAGTCATGTCTTCCAGGAATTTTGAGGCTTCATCCATATAGGGGAAAAGGTGAGTTAGATGACTCCCTTTGCATAACATGCACGAGAACTTGGCTCTACTTTTATTTTTCCCGACTATATCTTGACTAGTTGATGGGGGGTCCTTAACATGTTGTTCAGAGGATGACAACATGGGTTGGAGAGGGTGTGTAGACCATGATTCTATAACCTTGGATATAGCAGGGCAATCCTTAAGAATATGGCTACCCTTACAAATCCTGCAAGGGTACTTGGGCTTATGGGTTGTTTGGGTGATCTTGACATCATCAACACTCCCAGTACGATCAACAGTAACTGGTTTCTTTCCAACATGTCTAGAAGTGGTTGGAAGTTTGGACCCTTGCTTATTTGTATTCTTCTTATTCTTCTTTTTCTTCTTCTTCTTATCCACTGGGTTACTAGCTTTAGAGCTTTCACTCAGTGAAGAAAATAAAATGGAAGAAGACCTTGCAAGTGAAGAAGGTGAAGAATATCTTACTGGTGAAGAAGGTGAAGGATCAACATGAGTTTGATGTTCTTGGGGGGAAGTTATTACAAATGAATCACTAACTGCATTTGGGACTACCTGAGTGGAAAACAACCATATTGGTAGTCCAATTGTGAGACCTAGAAGGCTCAAAGTAGTGATGTGAGGAGGACCAATGTTTCCGTAAGAAGGAAAAACAAAAGTTTCCCCTGGAGTAGGGGTTCCTTCATTGGTCATTTTAGGAACTGATGCCATTAAAACAAAGATCCAACATAGAGTTCGCTAGGGAAAATAAACAACATACACTAAAAATCTAGGAAGCAAAAAGACAAATAAAACCTTCTCACAATGAGCACACTAGTTGGTGATGAAATCCAACATCGTGGGAACAAAGTAAGAAGGGGTTGAGATATAGCGGGTGGAAACGTTACGTTGACGACTAGCTTAACGGACTTACACCTTGGTGCAAGCTCCCACACATAAGCATGGGTATACCCTCCAAGGAGCCCGAGTGAGTTTGGCCAACGTCGATTCCAGGTACCGTAAAGACTTGCTCCTCCACAGTCACCTTTTGTAAAGACCCTAAAGAGATAGGCCACTAAGGTTACCAATCACTACAGTGATGCTTGGGGAAACAATCAACAGTCTGATCCACGCACAAGGGCAGGGTATCTAGCCTAAAATCAAGTTTAAAGGCTTCCACTCATCATTTTGGGTATACCTCTCAAGTGACCCCCATAATACGTGCAACCTCTACAGCAAGAAGAATAATGCAAGGTGAGTAACTCTACCAGTCTCAATGTGACCTCGTGACTGACCCTTGTGTTAGAAGGGCTTCCCAGGACAAAATGTAATAAATGGATTTAACCACTCCCTAACTCAAGATTTTATGTTTGTTTGCAACTTTGGAAAGTTATCTTTCACACCTATTCCAAAGCCCTACAACCAATCTAATGTAGGTTTGCTATGAGAAAGTATAAAAAATGTCTAATCAATTTTTTTATAAGCGCTTTATTTTATGGCTATTGTTACTTAAGAGGAAAATGGTGTGAAAAATATGGTGTTTTAACCGACTCAAAATTTATGCAAAGAGATGAAGATGCAATATTTTCATTTCAATGAAATATATGCTACGAGAAGGAGAAAACATGTATCATTCCAAGATGCACAATGTCCCAAAATTTACTAAACTCACCAATATCAAGATTTTCAATAAATGAGACAAATAGACTATACATCAATACATGATTCACGCCTCCCCCCGACCATGAGGGGGGAATTTTTTAAGAATTTAAGACCAAAAATCATGCAATTTCACTACTTCAAATGCAAATATGCCCCTAATCTAATGCAAAGAAAGAAATAAGATTTTTGTGTCAAAGATAGCTAAAAGCAATAGCAAATCACTTCAAAACAAAAACAACCCAAACAAAGTTTCTCTTTTACCACGAGTTATTCAAAAAAAAGAAGTGTTATTTTCACTAAACAATTCTAAATAAAAATAGGGCTTTGTAACTGAAAGACACTCAAAGGAAGAGATCAAATCTTTCAAAAGAAAACAAAACAAAGATGGCTAAAAGTAGCTCAAAAACTATCAAGTAGACTGTAAACAAATCATAATCAAACCCAAAAATTCACCCCAAAACCAAATCCAAGGTTTGGGCAGGGAAAACCACCAAATACAAATTCTTTCACAATTTCCCAAGGCTAGAAGTCTAGCACAGTGCAGAAATCACTGATTTCCACGGGCCAAATATGGGTAGGACGCAACATTTCTGTGCTGGTCTAAATAGGTAGGGTGCAGAAATCCAAAGTCTCTGCACTATCCCTCAAAGCAGGGTGTGGAAATCCTCCAAAATGGAAAAAATAAAAATTAAGAAGGTTTTCCAGTGAATTTTAACAGTCAAAGAATCAAGTTGGGTCTCCCAGTGACTCAGAAAATAGAAACCAAGCAATCAAAGCAAGAAAACAAGGAAAACTAGGAAAGCATTTGTTTCCCCAATGGAGTCACCAATTTTGTTGTAGGATAAATCGGTAAATGCAGACATAAACTAATCTCCCTAGATCTACCTAGATCTAGAACAAAACACGACAGGACATGGCGCTTTCCCTAGGCTCTAATCATCGAATTTACTACCAAACAAACTATGAGAGACATACCTTTAAGTATCACTTCCTTATGTATTTGTTGTTCCTGTTTTGCTCCAGTGCTCTTGTGATACTGATTCTGCAGTGAGACACAAACCAACCAAAGTGAAAGAAGTAGAAGTATATTCAATGACGACCTATGCATATGATCAAGGAATTATGCAATAAAATAAAGATAGTTCTATGGGAAAGAAACATGTCACTGAATTATATTAATAATAGGAAGAGAGATTACAACCAAATGCCTTGATGTCGTAAGGTTCCTTCCAACAGTTTCTTGCTTCCCACACACTTCTTGCTCCAAGGATTTTGAGACCATGGATCTAATAGCTACTCACAATCTATCTTGACAAAGCAAAGCTCAAAGCCAATCTAACCAAGCTAACAAGCTCAAATAATTTCCAACCCAATCAAGCTAACTTTCTCCATGAGAGTTCCTTTCCTTTTATAAGCTGAAGAGGATAAGGTGAGGAGGTTAGGATGATCCCACCGAATCATGAAAGCGAGTAAGATCTAAACCATTCGAAGGCCACCTCACCATAGAAGCTTCTCCTTCTAGAAGCATCGAGAAGATGCTCATTTTTCCCATGTACGAAGACCACCGCGAACAGGCTATAGTGCAGCCTATAGAAATTTCGCGCCCTAGATATAGTGCAGCCTGTAGAAATCAGGCACTTCCGCACTCCAGCTATGGTGCAGCCCGCATAAATCCTCCAAAATAGGGTTTGTACAGAGGAAAACACAACTTCTTCTCTCAAGGAAAGTTCTTCTCCCTTCTTTCTTCAGGAATTCAGGCCACTGACCTCTTTGAAGGCAACATATAGGTTTACATCATTAACGATCATGAGTGTGACGAAAATAATGTGTAACATCCCACCATCGTGGCTGGACCAACTTATCATTGCCTCCTCCTCCACCACCTGTAAATCCTAATGCTCAAATTTCCCCTGTACATTCACCTTTTAAGTCCTCTCATGATAGCAAATGACTTAAAACTGATGTTCCTCATGTACAAGACAAAGGTGAATCTGTTGCCTCCCCCTCATCTACTTCAAATGACTCATCAAAATCAATGACCTCCTGGATGCATCTGAAGGACGATTGGTCCCATGTTATTAGTGAGATTAAGCCTCAAGGTTCGAATCAACTTAAGGCAAATTCTGGGAATTTCGAAGGGGACAACAGTGATAGAAGAAGGATTGCCTCTCAAAGTGGCAAACATGGATTTTAATTTATGTGTTATGATTGAGTTGTTGAAAACAATGGTCTGCAGAAAGTTTTGGACAACAAGCTATTTTTTTTGGATAATGTGGTTATTACATGTTTTGGTTATGATTTGAATTATTTCTGATATTTAATATTCAAATTTTGGAAATATTTATGGGAGCTACAAGGGGGCATTTTTTTAAATGGTTATCTAATTGTGTTTATTTTTGTAAAGAATAAAAAAGGGAGTTAGAAGGGGTCCCACATAATTAGTTACTATTAAATAAAGACCCTTAACTATTATTATTATTACTTCCCTAAACTAAAATTAGTTAAATTTAATTAACTTAACTAAAGGAAGTAGTTGAACTACTTCAACTGATTTGGAATGCATAAAAGGCAAATGAGAAGGAAGAACAAGGGGATAATAGAAGGAGAAAGAAAGACTAAGGTTTGCTCTTTTGTTTTCATGAGATAGTTCATTTTTCATTCACTCTTGACTTCATTAAAGGCCTAATTTGATTTTTGACAGCATGGTCCTATTGTTGACAACAAGGTTCAAAGCTGAACCATACCATTCAGATGCTTGTTTTAGAGGTGTTGATCTATCTTTGATACTTTGTGTATACTTGACTATTTATGGATTGAGTTTCATAGCTGATAAAGGATATTATGCAAAGTCAAATTGGCAGCAGTCTGTGGCAAGATGATCCAGATTCTAAAGTTCATTTTTTACTTCTTGTCAGAGTCCTTTTGTATGATTTTCATCGGGATATCTAAATTAGATTTTGGTCCATGCCCTCACAGGGATTTTGTAAAGAGAATGATACTTTTGATTTCTTGGAATGAAATAAAGCGAATTATTATTCAGTCTCATTTGTGTGTATCTGTGACTTGGTTACTTTTTATTTTGATCTCCACATTTACTTTATGTAATCTGTGTATTTTCATAAAATTATATAAAAATTTCATTTTTTGCAGCAATCTTTTCATTTAAAAAATCAGCCTAAGCCCTTGTAATTAATACTTGTGGGTTGGGAAATACTTTTTGGGGCTATAAAATATAGGTTGATATTCCCAACTATCTTTTCTTAGCTAGGCAGGATTCGAAAATTCTTGAGTAAGATAAACCATATATTTTCCTCAACATTTATTTGGCGACCATACTAAGGAGATCTTCCATATCTCTCTGGTTGATTGTATGCTTGATTATCATTGAAAATTTTATATTCTCCTTTCGATTCTTTGACTGTTTCCTTTCCTTCATGACAACACTTGTTACAAGGTAGCCCAATATTGAGCTCGGTCTTAAAGACAAAACCAACATTGTGTTAACCTTATTCAATACCATCTTAGAAATCGTTAACACCTAGGTTGAGCTTGAACACTCATGGGCAGTGATTGAACAAGACATAAGTGTCTGAGAACATTGGAAATCTAGGCAAAGACAACCTAGGAATCAACCATAGCTTTCTTTTTTATAAAGTTTTGATCTTATTTTCATGTCCTTAAACCCTCACATCTCTAGGAAAAGAAGAGGTTTATCACCTAAGATCATCCCTATTGTTGAAATAGGAAGAAGAAACATTGTTTTTTCAACCCAAAAAGGTACTCTAAGGAGAACTTTGTTTGATTCAACCAGTTCGTCTTTCTCTCCCTTACTTATCATTCACAATATGTCATCTAGCGGTGACTCTGGTAGCACTGGAGGTGCTTCTTCATCTCAAGATTCAACCTTGTTAGTGATTGGTAGCTTGTATAGCCATCAAGTCCCTATCCAATATACCACCAATCCCACTAGTTCATAAAGAAGTATGGTCTCTTTCAATTCAAAGAAGATGCTACTACTACTCTGTGGCATGTATCCTCTTCTCTGAACCTAACACCTGCTACTTGTCCTCTTCCAAAATTCAAAGAGAATCTCCCTAGGTTTTCATGGAATAACACGGTCACTACGAATGAACACTTGGTGGAATTTTCTAATTTCTATCACAACATAGGAGCCAATGACAATGACACTTGTATGTGCTTATTTGTTAATTCACTTGAAGGGAAGACAACAACCAATTTCTTTGATCTTCCTCCCAATATTCTTTCCACTTGGGAGGAGTTATTTTATTGGTTCAAATCTACTTATGGGAAGTCTAAAATCCCAGATGAGCAATTACAGGAGTATAATTATTAGAAAGTAATGGATATTCTCGTTTAACCATAGAAAATATAGAAATATTGTCACCCAACCATAGGCCGAATCCACCCCCGAGCAACTTAACCTTGACAGAGAATGATTCCTGAAGCAAGACAATAGCCAACCAAGGCTAATGCATAAAGATAAACAAGACTGATTAGAAAGTCCAACAATAACCAATAGAAAGTCTGAGCCTAAACTAGGAAACTAGATTTCGGTAGCTGTCGGCTGCAGCTACTCCCCAGACTTGCGCAATAGCCCAGTTCTTGTAGTGCTCAATTTTTCCTAGCTACAATTATGAGTAGTGTGTATAAAATGAGGTATGGCTACTTGTATTTATACTGTTTCCTGAGCTGTCTGGGATGACTTCTCATTTTGGAGACTAAATACTTAATATTAATTATTTCCTTGAGCCGACTTGTCTTCCATGGTTATGTTCAATGCTTTAGGGTTATTTCTTGCTTCCCGTAATATTCTATTCTCATCAGGGTTACACGTGGAGGTAAATACCTCCCACAACTACCATAATATCAACTCTCCCTCCTAGCTAGGGAGGTATTGAAGGCAATGGTCTTGAGCACAAACATACCATTCTATTGGTAGCATCATCATAGTCATATAGACTATCTCATGATTAGATCACGAGCACCATCATCACTATCAATGTCATCTGACAAAATCAACTGCATCATATCTCGAAACCATACTCCATCTGATTAATTAGACATGATGTTGAATAAGTCACTCTCTCAAAGGAGTGATACAAAAACCATTCTTCTAATCTAGGTATATGTCCTAGAAGAATAGATGTCCTGGACCATTTTCGATCTAGAGAATTTATGTCCATCAGTACATTGATCATCCTATAGAAATTTCAATACATTTAATGTATTTCCTACGATTCTCCTGATCTAACAATTGTATGCCACTGTTAAATACATAATCGCTTCTACTAGTATTCTTGCGGAAATTTAAACCACGATCACAAAGTGAAATATCAAGAACACATAACACATAAGTTTTTCCGGGAAAGCGTAAAGCTAAAAAACCCACTATCATATATTATGTATATCATGGATCATGAAACAATCTCATACAAAACTTTAATCCAAGAGCTCTCAGTACAATACACTCGTCTCACACTATCATACAAAAATTCAGTAAATACATGTGCCAATTCTTTGTGTCCAGACAACCTGCCTCCTCTGCACAATCCCTGCAATTAGAATTCTCATAATGAATTCGAATTGCCTAGTTTGCACATGCTCATGAGCATATCCACTGCATGTGTGATTGCATGAGTGCAATTCACTCAAATCAAAACTGATAGCCAAACTTTCCTTTTCACCTGTTATCTCAACTGGGTCTCCACTGGATCTAGCATGCATGTAGTTAACCGTGGTGAATCTTCAGTTGCATGTGAGTTCACTGATTTGAATTAATTAATAATTAATTCACTGAACTCTCTAGTGTAAGTTCAGTTACAACTAGTACAACTGGGCTTAACTCACTTAAATGAGTTAAAATACTTCAAAACTCTCATAACTACACTTATAACTCTGTTACAACTTCAAGTCACCTCCATGTATTACTAGTCAACCTTTGAACTTAAATTTCCCATAGTTAACTGATTTTCCATTTTAGTTAATTATTTCAAGTAATTATGAGATAATAGATTAATATTTATTGTCCAATTTATTTAAGGGAAAAGTAAATTAGACACATGTTTCTTGTTGACTTTTCAACACGCCCTCTCAACAAGAAAGGGATTATCCGTCACCCCAATCCTACCTCTATGATATTCAAATTTGCTCTTGGTGAGCGCCTTCGTCAGAATGTCTACATCCTGATCTTCCGTAGGAATGTATTGAAGCAACATGATATTCCACTGCACACAATCTCTGAGATGATGATATCGGATATCTATATACTTAGATCTATCATGAAACATAGGATTAATTGAGAGTTTATGTAATATAACAAATATAAAATGTATGTAGAATAGAAATAAAATGCTAGTAATGGCAGAATAACAACAATATAACCAAAACATTCACCACAATCACACTGAAATGATATAAGAATAACAACATAAATAACACTTTGAATCTGAAATAAATGTTCACAAGCCTCTTCGAGAGGGCAACCTCTAGTTGAGCAGAGCTCTATTACAATAATATCCAAAACTAGGGTTCTCATACCCTTGACTCCTATTTATACTAAGAAGAAGCATCTAGAGGAAGATCCTTCTAGAAGTGGAAGCTTCTATTAGGTCTTCTTACATCCGCCTTATTCTATTTTATTGAAAGGCCTTATTAATATTGACCTTTATTACATCCAAATATATTGTTCTAGCTATGTGCGGGTTAGGACCCTAACATGTCCGCCCCCCTAAAAACAACCTTGTCTTCAAGGCTTGAGATGAGGAAATTGTTGTAGAATGGTAGCTGGTTCCCAAGTGGCGTCTGCGGGAGTTGTATCTTTCCACTGGACTAACACTTCCCTGATGGTTCTCTGATGTAGGTGACGCTCACGCTGGTCCAAAACTGCTTCTGGTTGTAGCCAAATGGATCCTTCTTCAGCTAACTCTGGAAGGTTGGTTTGAATTTGGCACTTAGCTCCAATCACCTTCTTTAAGCATGAAACATGAAAAATAGGATGTAGCTTCGAATGGTTGGGCAAAGCTAACTGATAGGCTACTTGTCCCACATGCTTGAGCATGGTATAAGGACCATAAAATTTGGGCGCTAGCTTTTGACAATGCTCAGCCTTGAGGGAAGTTTGCTTGTAAGGTTGCAGTCGAAGAAACACTTGATCCCCTTCTGCAAATTAACGTTCAGAGTGACCTTGATCTGCTTGTTGCTTCATGCGATTATGTGCCATGACCAAATTCTCTTTGAGGGTACGAAGAATAGCCTCTCGAGTTGTAAGTGTTAGGTCAACCGCCTGGACCTTCGAGGGACCCGGTAAGTATGAGAGAATTGAAGGTGGCTTCTGTCCATATATCGCTTCAAAAGGAGTCATGCGTGTAGCTGTATGGTATGAAGTGTTGTACCACCATTCAGCTAGAGGTAACCATTAGGCCCAATGATTTTGATTTTCCGAGGAAAAACACCTCAAATATGTTTCCAAACACTTGTTGACAACTTCCGTTTGGCCATCAGTCTGGGGATGATAAGCTGTGCTGAGATGCAATTCTGTGCCTTGTATCTTGAATAGTTCTTGCCAAAAATTGCTTGTGAAAGTTGGGTCGTGATCAGAAACAATAGAGTATGGCATACCATGAATCTTGAAGGCTTGATCCATGAAGATTTGAGCCACCGTGGATGTTGTAAACGGGTGTTGAAGGGTGTAAAAATGAGCATACTTGGAAAGGTGATCAACAACCACCATGAAGACGGATTTATTTCCCAATTTGGGTAAGCTGGTAATAAAATCCATAGAGATATCCTTCCAAATAGCAGGTGGAATCGAGAGTGGTTGTAGTGTGCCCGATGATTTGACTATTTCTCCCTTGTTGCATTGACACACGTCACATTCAGCTACAAAATTAGGAATGTCTTGTTTCATACCATCCCCAAAAAAGGAACATTTGACCCTATCATAGGTTTTGGTGAACCCGGAGTGCCCTGCTGTGGGTGTAGCATGAAGCTCAGAAAGTACTATGGATTTAATATTTGATTGTTTACTTAAATACAAACGGCCTTTGTATCGAAGTTCCTCATGGAGCTAAGAGTAC
The DNA here is from genome assembly GCA_009831015.1 of Picea engelmannii. Classification (NCBI taxonomy): domain Eukaryota; kingdom Viridiplantae; phylum Streptophyta; class Pinopsida; order Pinales; family Pinaceae; genus Picea; species Picea engelmannii. The sequence goes on from ML788955.1 coordinate 75,510, forward strand.
CCTGGGGAAGATGGAGCATTGGACTGCAATTGCTGGATCAACTATGAACTTTTGGGATCTTGTAGCCATTCCTGGCGAATGGCTTGGAGCCAATCTGGTACAATGAATGAAAGAGAAAAAAGGGATCCTTCATCTTCATATTTTCGAGAAAGTGCATCCGAAACCACATTGTCTTTTCCTTTATTATAAATGATCTCATAATCATATCCAAAGAATTTAGTCACCCATTTTTGTTGTTCTGGGGAGGAAATGAGTTGTTACAGAAAATACTTGAGGCTTTGATGGTCTGTCTTAATTTAGAACCATTGCCCCAATAGATAAGGACACCACCGATCCATGACATGCAGAATAGCCAACATTTCCTTTTCATAGATGGATTTGCCCAGATTTCTTTCAGATAGTTGCTTGCTGGTAAAGGCCAAAGGTCGACCCTCTTGCATAAGGACAACACCAATTCCTTTCCCTAAGGCATCACATTCCA
>ML788955.1:121701-145458 GCA_009831015.1 Picea engelmannii
ATGTCATCAATAAAAACTAGTACAAATTTATCTAAAAATTTACTGAGTACATTGTTCATTAAGCACATGAAAGTGGCAAGGGCATTGGTTAACCCAAATGGCACTACCACAAACTCATAGTGACCATACCGTGTCCAGAAGGCAGTTTTATGGATGTCTTCACCCCTGATTCGGACTTGATGGTATCTCGACCTCAAGTCAATCTTTGAGAAAATAGACGCACCCCCCAACTGATCGAATAGATCATCGATCCTGGGCAAGGGGTACTTGTTCTTTATGGTTACTTTATTAAGTTGTCTGTAATCTATGCACAGTCTAAGGGTGTCATCCTTCTTTTTCACAAACAGGACTGGTGCTCCCCATGGGGACACGCTGGGTCAAATGTAAACCTTATCCAACCCTTATCCATCATCTCTTTCAATTTCAATTTGAGTTCAACTAACTCAGGTGTGCTCATCCGGTAGGGTGTCCTTGACACCGGCACTGCTCCTGGTGCGATTTCTATCGAGAATTCAATGTCTCTTCTCGGAGGTAGACCCGGTACCTCTTCTGGAAACACATCTCTGTATTCCCTCAGGATAGGGTGATCGTCAGGGCTTGGTTTAGCACCTTCGATTGTTTTTAACACATGTATTGCATATAGGGGACATCCCTTTCGGCAATACTTTCTCATTTGCAGGGATGCTATTTGTCTCACCGAGACCGGATTTTGGATCCCTTGGAGGGTTATCCTTTTTCCTTCTTTTCTCACACATTCTAAGGTTTTATGGTAACAGTCCAATTTGGCTCTATGGGTAGCCAACCAGTCCATACCAATCAACAGGTCGTATGATCCCAGGGGTAATACGTTAAGGGTTTCTTGGGTGGGGAATTCACCCAACATTAACTGGAAGGCTGGTATGACCTCTACCACCTTTCTTTTGGTGCCAGTGGCTAATTGTACCAACCATGGCTTAGTTTGCTTTCGTGTCTGTAGCTTACATTTATCAACAACTTTAGGGGCTATATAACTCAAATTTGAACCAGGGTCAATTACAACAGACACTAGATGGTTGAAAAGCATACCTTCTATTTCCACCACTGAAGCCTGGTGGTCGGATTGGTTATTATCCAAGGCTACATAAATCAGTGGCACACTCCTTGCCACATCATTGACTCTGGTAGCTTCCTAAATGTTATAAACTTTTCGACTGCTTTGTTGTCGATGTGGACAGTCTCTTAGGAGATGCTCTTCTCTGCAACCCCAACATTTTAGAGGTTCTTTCTTTGGGTTATTAGTCTTTACTGGTGTAGTTCCAAAAGTTTTATTTCCGTCTGAGGATGGAAATTTCTACTGGAGTACACTCTGGGTTGGAAAGTTCATTCTGGGGTTCTTCTTGTAGCTCTTAAATCCTGAGGATTTGATCCCCTTTTTCTGAAATTTCAAACCACTCTTCTGTCTCCAGTCTCCACAAGACTCTGCCCGATGCCCATATTGTTCATGACAATATGTTGCCTTTCAAATAGTGTCTTCTAAGGTATTTGGCTCGTTGAATTCAATTTGGTTCCGGTATTCCTTGGGTAGCCCACTGATGAAGCGTTGTGCCTTCTCCTTCTCTGCTTTGATGTAGGGTACATATATCAACAAGTCGAGGAATTTGTTGACATATTCCTCCATAGTAAGTTGTCCCAGTTTGAGTTCATAAAACTCTTTAGCCTTCTCGTCGAAGTATCTTTCTGACAAATACTTCTTCCGTAAGTACTTCTCAAACCTTTTCCAAGACAGGTCCTCCTCGCAGACCCCTTTCATATTCTTAAGATCTTCCCACCAGATGGAATCTTTTCCGTTCAGATTGAAAGTGGCCACTTGGGCCTTCAAATTTTCTGAAAAGTCATGGACTCTGAAATATTTCTTCAGTCCAAGTAGCCAGGCCTCAGTTTCCTCTCCCTTATTTATCTCACCGTCGAAGGAGGGAGGTTTGGCCTTCCTAAATTCCTCAAATTTATGACCCTTGGAAGTCTTTTTCTTCTTTTGTTTTCTTTGAGAATAGGAACTAGTCCTGCTGCTGGAAGAGCCTTTTGAATCACCAACTTCCTTCTCAGTGGAATCGTCTGGCACTGGTCCTTTACCTCTGGGGTGGACCTTTCTTGACGTGCTTCTCTCAGTATGGCCACTGACACGACTGTGATTCTGCATCTCAGGTTCATGCTGCATTTGTCGCTGTAGGTCGGATAAGCTTTGTAGTAAAACTACATTAATTTTGGTTTTCTTTTCTTGTTCTTTAATCATCCTTTCATTGTCAGCCTTACAGCTTTTCAATTCAACCATGAGACTCCTCACAATCTCAGCTTGGTCTGGAGGGGTTCCTATTGCTCTTATTTTGTCAGACTCTTCGTCTCTATTGTGGGAGCCTTCTCCCATCTCTTGGTGAGTCACCATACTCTGCGTCTGTCGATTCCTACGGTTGCTCGTCCACTTGAGTGAAAAGACAAACGCTGGTTATTAGTCAATATTTGAACACATTTTTATAATTTGCATAATTTATAACTCTTTCACATGCATACACAGTCAGATTCTCATCTCCGAGTTTTTTTCAATTCTGGGAAAGAGAGTTTCATTAGGGGGTTACTCCTCGTAGGAGTACTTTGAACGGAGCTTATGCGTGACTCGTGCATGAGCCTAGTCAGGCTGAGTGTTGTAACCATGCTCTGATACCACTTTGTCACATACCCACTATGCAAATCAAACTTTTTTTTCGTTGATTTCTCAACAATCAGAATCCCTAAAGTCCTATGGGGCTTAGCGCAGGCTAGCTCCTTCCTTTCTCCACCTCCATGTGGATGTAGTTCACAACTACGGGCCAAATCAGCCCGGCATCTTTTCGCACTTCGCGACTCAATGCTACTGGAACGTCGAGTCGCTCGACTCTACAAACCCTGAAACTTGAAATAGTGAAACGTCGAGCCCCGACGGAGCTACCGAGGGGCAAGTTTCTCACTTTGGGTCTTGTCTTCATGAACCTATATGGCATCCACATGCTTAAGCTAGCCAAGAGCTTATTGGATTTTCACGATTCGGGAAATCACGATACACGACTTCTACCTTTCCCCATTCAAATCCTTGAAACTTTCGAGGTCTCCAAAGTTTCCCTCCAAAGGGAGATAGACAGTCGTAAGCCTCCCTTGATCCAATGGCATGGATCCTTTCGGGGTTTTGGTACTCAGGAGTTTGAAGTGCAACGACTCCAAAACTCTTCGTCATTCAAATCTCTGACTTTCGATATGGAAAGTCGTGTAAGAGATCGACAACTCTTATGAGCGTGGATCCAATAGTCCACGGGATTTCGGGTATCGATATTTCGTGAATCGTGAAGGCAAGGTTTCCTTGCCTTTTGGTTTCTCGGATGTTGAAACACTGAAATGTCGACCGGCAGCCACGTGTCCCTTTGATGGATGGCGACGATCCTCAACCAAGATCAATGGTCGTGGTCTTTTTGGGATGATCAACGGTCACGATCAAATCTCGGATTTTCTCAATCTTAATCACACCTCACTCCATTTCGAGGCTTCGGTGATCAGAATTTCGCGACTTGCGAAGACAAGGGTTCTTTACCCTTTGGTTTCCTGGGTGCCGAAACGCCGAAGAGATTACCAATGGTCACATGTGTTCTATAGATGGACGGTCCAAGTACTTCCATTGACCATGGGGTCTATGGTCCCGATTCCTTCATCTCTTGCAAGGGAAAAGGAAGGGGTCGTGGCATTGATGCCTGCGTCTCTTTCTTAAATCAAACGGTCATTACAGACCCTGGGATCCTCCGAAGGGATCCTGTTCGTGCATTGCTTGCAAAGGTGGAGAGGGGTCAAGGAATTATCATCCATGTGTCTTCCCTTAGATGAACGTTCCTTGCTATTTCGCGATTTCACAACTCCCAGTGACGCAAATCCTTTGTCAACTCGAATCCATGGTATCCGAAATACCGATGGACTCTCGATCTCCGCCACGTGTCCTTCACATATGGACGGTCTAGATATATATCGGGATTTTCACCAAGGAGTGTCCCGATCTCTTGTCATCAAGAATCTCGAAACCCTGAACTCTGAATCCCCGATACCGACTCCTCTCTCGGGACTTTCTCCCTTGTTCATGAGGGCTTAACCCTCATGCACCTCCTAACATATCCAACGGCTATCGGGCTCTCTAGCTAAGATCCAATGACTCAGATCAGTCCCACGTCGTGTACTCTCTCACTGCTCTCAGGACGGAAAAAGAAACCAACAGTCCAGATTCTCCCACAGACCTTGGGGATCTACGATCCTGATTTCCTCGCTATTCACGAAGGTAGAGGAAAAGGGGCAAGGTATGTAACGCCCTTGATTCTTTCATCAATCTAATGGTCGTGAATGACCATGGATATTTTGACGGGATCTCATCCATCGATCGATACTTATCCCTACGCTGCTACTTCGAGATTTTGAGAGGGTCATTCCTCCTCGTACAGGGTTGTTAAGACTTGCTCATTCAAGTCCTTCTTCCAGGTTCTTGGTAAACCTTTCCAAGGAGGGAATCTCTGTGAAGAGATCTATTCCGGGGCATCTCGGGAGATAGACAAGGGGAAACAAATTCCTGAGGACGGACTGGAATTCTAACTTGGTTCAACTCATGCATAATTAAATTCATTTATCAACATAAGCCATGCGTGGTCTTTCTGTTATAGCATATATCTATTATTTCTTATCAAACACTGCAGAGACATTCTTATACTCTAATCGTTCACAATTTCACAGTTCTATGAGCATATATGTCAGTATATGAATTTCAATATGAAATATGTAAAACACTTATCAGGAATAACACCAGAAGTGAGTGCAACTGCTGAGAGGGGTGCTCGTTTCCACCCAACCGTAGGCGTAGCGACTCCCAGTGGATTTACCACTATCCACCCTCGAGCTGAGACCACGATGTTGTGAGACTGCCTCTCTCTGTCTACCAGTGACCAAGAGAAAAGGTTTCAATCCTTCCTCTCTGCTATCACTCACTCTGTGTAATGCCAGATTTCCCCTCGCGTCTTCCCCCGAAATCGCTTCTACCCCACGACTTATCCTCTTGCGAGGTTGTGTGTGGCGTTATTCCCCTCGCGTTGATCAGGCCTGACGGCTCTACGGATGGGAGGTTCACCTCCCATCCCTCATTAAGCCATCCACCTACCAGCCTGTGAGACATTAAATTTGGGTCCAGCGAGCCTCTTTTGGTTCTTCGGGCCAGTGGAGTCCAAATACGGTGTTAATTCTTGGTGGAAGTTAACGCCACCTTTCCAGGTGCCCTCCACCGCCATCGTGGTCTCTTTTCTGCACATCCCCTCTCAGTAATCTTGCAATAAATTCAAAATGTTATTCACATTCATTGACCTTTTCCTCAAGGTCTATTTACATCACATATTCACATTTATGAGTTCGCCATAGTTCTTGGCCAGTCCAGTTATCTTTACAAGCTGGGGGAAACAAGGTGTTACAACCGAAGTACATTGAGATCAAGCATTCCACTCTCTATGATGAATTACATAAAAGAGAAAGTGGTTCTCCAATATATATCTCCATAGATGAGCAGATAAGCAGACATTTTTTTAAATCCTCTGTCCAAGATGAAAGAGTTTGCGTACTCAAGCTAGAGCTTGTGGAGACGACTTCCTTATTGAAAAAGGAAGAGATGACTCCCAGGTTGGGAGGGAGCACTGATGTGTTATTGATTTATGGAAAGTCATTTTTCAAGTTCGAAAAATGGTCCAAGATGAGAAGTTCCTTTCCAGTTCGAAAAGTGGTTTGAAATTTCTGACGAACAAGCATTTTCCAGTTCGGAAAATGGTCCAGATCGAATAGTCATTTTCATAATGAAAATGGTTCGATGGATTGTTGATGTACCATAGACAGAGATTCCCCTTGTGGCTAACATGGGGAATGGTCTAGGATATTCTCTCTTCTTGACAGTCACTCTCAGTAGTGGTTAAGAAGATTGGTTGGCCTCATTGGACAGTCATTCTTTCGAAGCCCATAGTTGTGATAAGTTTCGAAGAATGGTTCATTTTGGAGGTTGGTGCAGGACAGTCATTTCCTTAGGAAATGGTTTGGACAATCATTCCCTAGGGAAGATTCATTCTCTCTAGGCTGCACTTTGTTTAGTGCCGGAGGAATGGCCCAGATAAGTGAATGGTCCAAGTTCAACAATCAGGGACAAAAATTCCCTGAGGCTGACTCATTCTCTCCAGGTTGCACTTTGTTTAGTGCCAGAGGAATGGCCCAGATAGGTGAATGGTCCAGGCTCAGAAATCAGGACAGTTAATCTTCCTTGCTTGAGAATAATAGTCCAGATAGATCATCGTTGATGTTTTACCTTCTGAGGGCAGATGCTCTTTCAGATCTCACAGATGTGAGTGGAAGAATGGGCTAGATGATTCAGTTTATATCATAACAATGTTTCCTATGCAGGTTGATATCAAATTATATGATTGTTATGAAGATTGAATGTCTTCAGACGGTAGATGTATACTATTGTGGTGGATGTGTTCCACTGATTGTGACTATATGTCACTGATCAAGTATCTGTGTGCTACTTGGTGTGGTAGTGTATTACTAGATTGTAGTTGTGTGCTACTATGAATAGACACAGTTGTGTTCTATTGAATGACATTGTTCTAGTTGCCTTGAAGACTATCAATAGTGCTGGAAATGATTATCAACTAGATGGATGATCAATGGACAAAGATTTCCCCAGACGAAAAATGGTCCAGGACATTTATTCTTCTATGAAATATGTCCAGATTAGAAGAATGGTTCGTGTGTCACTCTGTGGAGTGAGTGACTTATCCAACATCATGTCCGATTACTCAGATGGAGTATGGTTTCAAGAGATGATGTAGTTGATGACACTGATAGTGGTGATGGTGCTCATGATCTAATCATGAGATAGTGTTGATGCTACCAAGTGAATGGTATGTTTGTGCTCAGGACCATCACCTTCAATACCTTCCTATCTAGGAGGAAGTGTTGATATTATGGTAGTTGCGGGAGGTATTTACCTCCACGTGTAAACCTGACGAGAATAGAATATTCTGGGAAGCAAGAAGAAACCTTAATTAATTGGTTAATAACCCTAGAAGACAAGTCGGCTCAAGAGAATGACTTGTATTAGGTTATTAGCCTCCAAGGGAAGAAGTTGGCTAAAGGAAAATATTATATACTAAAGAATTAGTACCCAGAATGAGAAGTTAGCCCAGGCAGTCTGCTAGAATTAGTATAAATACAAGATACCGGTCTTCATTCTGGCCAGTATTCTCATAACTATAGAAGCAACACTTGTGCACACTATAGTTGGTCAGTTTGTGCACTAGTCTGGAGGAGATTTGTTGCTGCAGCTGCTGCAACTAGCAGATTTCATTTTTGTCTTGGACTATCTCTTGATTATGTTTTGGAATCTCTGATCAGCTCTTGTTACTCTTGCTTGGTGTGTTATCCTTGGAGAAAGATGCGCCACCTTTGTTTGGATATCTAGCCTAGGGTTTTCTTCCAGAATAATTTTATGTCAAGGTTAAGGTGCTCGGGGGTGGCTTCGGCCTATGGTTGGGTGGAAATAGTGATATTGTCTATGGTTAAACGAGCACAATCCATTATATTCTAACAGAGAGCATATGCACTTTCATACAAAATGAACCTTATAATCCCAAGGAGATTATATCCACGGAAGACAACAAAATTCCAAAGGGCTTCACTCCTCTAGAAAGTTCATTTTCATTGAGTGATGTGGGAAACAAAGAAAAACATAAATAAGAGGAGTCAAAAAGGAAAGTGGGTGAAACCATGTTCCGATGAAGAAAAATTGAGGTTCACTGAGTTACTTCATGAATTTCAAGATGTTTTTTCTTGGTCTTATGAGGATCTTCGTGGTTTTGATCCTGCTCTTATACAACATGCCATTCCTATCAAAGAGGGTATAAAACCAATCAGGAAAAAATAAAGACCCATTAACCCTGCACTGGAAGAAACAATTCATAAGGAGTTGGAAAAATTCTTAAAGGTTGGGATAATTTTCCCTGTTAAGTATTTTGAGTGGGTTTCCAATTTGGTTCCCGTTCAGAAAATAACTGGTCAGATCAGACTATGCGTTGATTTTTGTGCATTGAATAGAGATAGAATAAAAGACCATTTTCCTCTCCCTATTATGGAAATGATTTTGCAGCAAGTTGCAGGGTCACAGATGATGTCCTTACTTGACAGTTCTTCTGTTTATAATCAGATCAAGGTAAAAAGGACATATAAATATAAAACCACTTTTATTACATGTTGGGGCACATTTGCCTATGAACATATGCCTTTTGTCTTATCTAATGCAGGTGCTAGTTTCCAAAGAGCTATGCAAATAGATTTTGATGATCTAATAGGAAAAAATATTCGGATTTATCTTGATGACTTAAATGTGTATTCAAAGAACTGATCGAATCATTTTGTTCATCTTAGAAAGGTTCTCATGCAATGCAAGAAATTCATCATTTCTTTAAATCCTTATAAGTCTATCTTTGGCGTTACCAAGGGAAATATCCTTGGGTACATTGTCTCTGATTCAGGAATAAGCATTGATCTCGAAAGGATTGATGCTATCCTAAATCTTCTTGCTCCTACCTCCAAAAAGGAGGTTCAAGCCTTTATGTGTATCATCAACTTTGTCCGTAGGTTTGTTCGTGATTTTGTTGTAATAGTCAAACCAATTCACAATATTCTTAATCGAGATCGTTCCTTTTCTTGGACTGATGACTTTGAAAATGATTTAGTAAGGATCAAGAAGGCAATCAGTTCCACACCGGTTTTGGCGAAGCCTCATTTTGAGAAAGAATTTATTATATATACTATTGCCACAGAGGAAGCAGTTTCTACTATCCTCATACAATGTGATGACCAAGTTAATGAAAAACCAGTAGCTTACATGAGGCAAAGATTATCAGATGATGAAGTCAAATGTTATTATATTGAAAAACATGCTTTCGCTCTTGTTAAATATGTTGAAAAATTTTGCCACTTTATCTTAGGTAAGCACATGCTGGTAAAAGTCCCTTTACCTGCTGTCAAGTTTTTGCTCTCACAGACTTATCTTTCAGGGAAGATTTCACATTGGCTTGCCAAGATCCAAGAGCATGGTTTTACTATTATGACTTATAAAATCATTAAGGGACGTGACTTATCCCTTCACTTAGCTCAACATGCTGAAGAAAGTGAAGAAATTGATGAACAAGATAGCTCTCTATCAACAGTATTTTATATTGACAGTCAAATCCTTCCTATAAATGAACATGTTGATATTATGGTAGCTGCGGGAGGTATTTAACTCCACGTGTAAACCTGACGAGAATAGAATATTATGGGAAGCAAGAAGAAACCCTAATTAATTGGTTAATAGCCCTAAAATACAAGTCGGCTCAAGAGAATGACTTGTATAAGGTTATTAGCCTCCAAGATAAGAAGTCAGCTAAAGGAAATATTATATACTAAAGAATTAGAAACCAGAATGAGAATTCGGCCCAGGCAGTCTGCCAAAATTAGTATAAATACATGAGCCTAGTCTTCATTCTGGCCAGTATTCTCAAAACTACAGAAGCAACACTTGTGCACACTGCAGTTGGCCAGTTTGTGTGCAAGTCTGGAGGAGAGTTGTTGTTGTAGCAGCTGCAACTAGCAGATTTTGGTTTTGTCTTGGACTATCTATTGGTTATGGTTTGGACTCTCTCATTAGCTCTTGTTACTCTTTCTTGGTGCACTATCCTTGGAGAAATATGCGCCACCTTTTTTTGGCTATCTAGCCTAGGGTTTGCTTCCGGAATAATTCTCTATCAAGGTTAAGGTGATCGAGGGTGGATTCAGCCTATGGTTGGGTGACAATAATGATATTGTCTATGGTTAAACAAGCACAATCCATTATATTCTAACAGGTTATGTACCCACACCCCCTTCATTTAGTTTAACCACTGGAAGGGAACATAGCCATAAGGATAATAAACTCGTTGAAGAACTTATGCTAGGGTTTCTAGTAGGAGAAGTTACTAAACCACTGCCACTAGGGTTACTAGTAGGTGCAGTTTCCAAAACAATAACCCTCTCATTGAGGCACCTTAAGTGAAGGGATTGAAATAATTTCAGGATAGAGTAGTGCACCCTAGCCTAGCGCATCTCCTGGTACTCTTAGCAAGCTAAGACATCAAGTTTTAGTTTTTCGTCAAATCTAGGGTTGACCAAGTCAAAGAAGCCATGACTTACTCTATGAAGTCAAAAAACAAGTTAGAAGGGGCTTCTAACTTCAGATCATGGAAGACAAGGATTGATCTCATCCTTGCTAAGAATAAAGTGTTGGATATCGTGAAAGGGAAGATTGTAGAACTAGAGTTTGAAGAAGGAAAAGAGAAGGAATCACAGAATGTTGCAGTTATGGAGAAGTTCAAAGACAATGACATCAACTCCATGAGTATCATAGTGGATTCTATAAAATACCACTTGATACCCTACATCTCCCATCATGATTCATCTAAGAATATGTATGATGCCCTAACAAACCTCTTCTTAGTCAGAAACATTGGACAAGTAATGAGTCTAAAGAATGAGCTCCACGACATGAAAATGAATGATGATGACAACATAACATCATACTTTGTGAGTATCTCTCAGTTAAGAGATCAAATACAAGCTATTGAAGAGATCATCTCAGAGAAGGAACTGGTAAATATAGTACTCAATGGTCTTCCCAAGACATGGGATTCATTTTCTACAAGCATGAACACAAGGAAGGAGTATCGTACATTTGAAGAACTTTGGAATTGCCATGCACCAGAAGAATCAAGGATTAGTGCAAAAGAGAAACCCCAAAATAAATACGATGATCAAGCCTTCACAACAAATTTCAAGAATTTTAGGAATAAAAATAAGTTTGGCTCCAAGAAGAAACCAAATCAAGAGAAAGATATGTCAAGAATACAATGCTTCAATTGTCGAAAGTATGGTCACTACAAAAATCATTGTTCCGAGTTAAAGAAAAGGAAGGAAACACGTGAAGCATCAATTGCCAAAGAAAGGGAACCCTCAAAGAAAGCCAAGAAGGACAAAACATACTTCTTCTTCTAAGACAAAGTAACAATACTCTTCATAGTTCTTGTACATACCATGTTTACATAGTTTCTGTACATATCCTGCATATCTATTTTCAAGAAAATAAGATGTTCAAAGAGAAACTATACCTATGGAAGAACAACAAGATAAGGATTTCTATCACAATGACTATAAGACAAGGCAATACACATGAAAGGATGAAGTACATCAACAACCCCTGGTAACAATTCATGTGGAAGTTATTACATAAGTAACAACTACAAGATAAGCCGAAATCATAATCAATCTTGAAGAAACCTAGAAGAAGTAAGGACAAAAAGAATTCAGCAATCAAGAGGAAATTGGAGAAAGACTTATGACACTTTGTTGAAGGCAATAAGGATGCAGATGAAAGCATGGACTCTGTTAGATGGAGGGAGCCGATTATATATTTCCAAAAGAAGAGCATGCAAGGATTAGGAGGGAGTTAATCCTAAATAATATGATCCATTGAAGATGATGAAGTATCTATCCATGTTCCCATTAGTGGTAGCAACCATGAATAGAAACATGTGTTCAGTTTGATTTTAGAAGATGTCTTCTTTGAAAAGAAGCCTTAAAGTATCTCTAGTTGTCCATCCACATCCATGATCCTATGATGAAAGAAAGAAGTTGGAATCTTCAGGACATTGAAGCTATAGAAAACTCCATGGACCCGAGAGATAAAGAGAAACATGAGGAAGAACATGAAGATTCCAAGAGAGAAAGAAAAGCTAGAACAACCAGTCATTGTATCAAGAATCACAAGACTACCAGCCCAATATGAACTCACTAAAAGAAATCAAGCAGAGGAACTGAAATTTGTGATGAAGAACAGTGTATGGAAGACTTATGAATGTAAGCATTGCAAGATCCAAAACTAGAGGTTCTCTCAGATGGAGGGAGAAGACTATAATGATTGCTTGTTCCAGTAAACCAAACATACCTCTACATGAGCCATTATATTGTCTGCAATATCCATGGGTTGGAGTTTACATTAGATGAATAAAAAGACCGTTCTCCAAAATAATTGAACAAAGAACATATGTAGAACAACCTCAAGGCTTTAAGGTATACCAGGAAGAGACTCTTGTATGAAGATGGAAGAAGGTCTTGTATGGATTCAAACAACTTCATAAAGAACCTCCAATGTACAGTAGAAGCGTGGTGAAAAACCTTCTATAACAGAGATATTGTATCAGAATGGTTACTCAAAAGCTCAGGATGATGGATTGCTAATCCATGATAAACCCTCATGATGGAAGAAGAAGTACCACTTGGATATATTCCAGTTTGACCCTTATCACAATGTTATGAGCTAGTAGGAAACAAAAGATTAATCCAACAATGATATACTATATTGATCAGATCTCTATGAAGCCTTAAGAGAAAACTAGTGTTCTAGAAAAATCGAAGTACATTGCGATCAAGCATTACACTCTTCGTGATGAAGTCTAGAAAAGAGAAAGTGGTTCTCCAATATATATCTCCATAGATGAGCAGATAAGCAGACATTTTGGTAAAGCCTCTATCCAAGATGAAAGAGATTGTGTACTCAAGTTGGAGCTCGTGGAGACGACTTCCTTATTGAAAAAGGAAGAGATGACTCCTAGGTTGGAAGGGAGCACTGATGTGTTATTGATTTATGGACAACCATTTTTCAAGTTCGAAAAATGGTCCAAGATGATAAGTTCCTTTCCAGTTTGGAAAGTGGTTTTAGATTTCTGACGCACAGGCATTTTCTAGTTCAGAAAATGGTTCAGATCGAACGGTCATTTTCATAATGAAAATGGTTTGATGGATTGTTGATGTACCATAGACAAAGATTCCCCTTGTGGATAACATGGGGAATGGTCTAGGACAGTCTCTCTTCTTGACATTCACTCTCAGTAGTGGTCAATAAGACTGGTCTGCCTCACTGCACAGTCATTCTTTAGAAGCTCACAGTTGTCAGTAGTTTTGAAGAATGGTTCATTTTGGAGGTTGGTGCAGGATAGTCATTTCCTTAGGAAATGGTCCGAATAGTCATTCCCTAGGGAATATTCATTCTCTCTAGGCTGAACTTTGTTTAGTGCCGGAGGAATGGCCCAAATAGGTTAATGGTCCAAGTTTAATAATCAAGGACATACATTCCCTAGGGTAGACTCATTCTCTCCAGGTTGCACTTTGTTTAGTGCCGTAGGAATGGCCCAGATAGGTGAATGGTCTAGGCTTAGAAATCGGGACAATTATTCTTCCTTGCTTGAGAAGAATAGTCTAGATATCTCATCATTGATGTTTTACCTTCTGAGGGCAAATTCTCTTTTAGATCTCACATATGTGAGTGGAATAATGGCCCAAATGATTCAGTTTATATCATAACAATGTTTCCTGTGCAGGTTGATATCATATGATATGATTGTTATGAAGACTGAATGTATCTGGACAGTAGATGTATAGTATTGTGGTGGATGTGCTCCACTGATTGTGACTGTATGTTACTTATCAAGTATTTGTGTGCTACTTGGTGTGGTAGTGTACCACTGGATTGTAGTTGTGTACTACTATGGATAGACACAGTTGTGTTCTATTGAATGACATTGTTCTAATTGCCTTGAAGACTATCAGTAGTGTTGGAAATGATTATCAGCTAGATGGATGATCAATGGACAAAGATTTCCCTAGATGAAAAATGGTCTATGAAATTTATTCTTCTAGGACATATGTCTAGATTAGAAGAATGGTTCTTGTGTCACTCTRTGGAGTGAGTGACTTATCCAGCATCATGTCTGATTACTCAGATGGAGTATGGTTTCGAGAGATGATGCAGTTGATGACACTGATAGTGATGATGGTGCTCATGATCTAATCATGAGATAGTGTTGATTCTACCAAGTGAATGGTATGTTTGTGCTCAAGACCATTACCTTCAATACCTCCCTAGCTAGGAGGCAGTGTTGATATTATGGTAGCTACGGGAGGTATTTAACTCCATGTGTAAACCTGACGAGAATAGAATATTTTGGGAAGCAAGAAGAAACCCTAATTATTTGGTTAATAACCCTAGAAGACAAGTCGGATCAAGAGAATGACTTGTATTAGGTTATTAGTCTCCAAGAGAAGAAGTCATCTAAAGGAAATATTTTTATACTAAAGAATTAGAACCCACAATGAGAAGTCGACCCAGGCAGTCTGCCAAAATTAGTATAAATATAGGAGGCCAGTCTTCATTCTGGCTAGTATTCGTAGAACTGCAGAAGCAACACTTGTGCACACTGCAGTTGGCCAGTTTGTGCCCAAGTATGGAGGAGAGATGTTGTTGTAGTTGATGCAACTAGCATATTTCGGTTTTGGCTTGGAATATCTCTTGGTTATGGTTTGGACTCTTTGATCATCTCTTGTTACTCTTACTTGGAGCGCTATCCTTGGAGAAATATGCACCACCTTTGTTTGGCTATCTAGCCTAGGGTTTTCTTCCAAAATATTTCTCTATCAAGGTTAAGGTGATTGGGGATGGCTTCAGCCCATGGTTGGGTGACAATAGTGATATTGTCTATGGTTAATGAGTACAATCCATTATATTCTAATAGAAAATCCATGGTATAAATATCTGGTGTTTTACTTGCAAAATCAGAGGTGTCCAGATAACTTAGATACTCATCAAAGGAGAAGGATCTATCTTGAATCTTCAAGATATGTCATTTTAGGAGACTTCTTGTTTAGGAGATTTGTCGAAGATCGCACTACCACCAAGGTAAGCACTAGTTGCACTCCCTTCCATCTTGTTTATGGTCAAGAATCCATTCTGCCTACCAAGCTGGAAATTTATTCTCTAAGGCTGATGCTACAGGTTGAAGAATTAAATTCTTCCAATATCTCTCAAAGGATAAATGCACTCTTGGATTTATAGGAACAAAGAACGTTTGCCTTGGATAACATAAAGAGAAGACAACAAACTGTTAAGAAATATTTCAATAAAAGTACAAAGGCTGTCAAATTTAAGGTTAATGAGAAAGTCTTGCTATGGGATTCAGCTCATACTGATAGAGGAAGGCATTCAAAGTTCCAAAAGTTATGGCTGGGTCCTTGTAAGATTTCTTTTGTCCTGGGCGCAAACTCTTATATCCTAAAGGACTTAGAAGAGCAATTGTTTTCCTATAGCACCAACGGTTCCCACTTAAAACACTATGTGGAACCAACTTGAAGGTTTAAATGTTGTATGGAATTTTTTCTGTATTAAAGTTTTGTTTTATTGTTTTGATTTTACTTTGTTGTTATTTCTTTCTATTGTTTCATTTCTGTTGTTTATTTCTTTGACTTCTTTTCTTGTCATAAATAAAAATGTTGGATCCATTTTTCCACAACGACGTTATTATGCAAGTATTGTTAATGAATAAAAATCAGGTTACACATCTATCAGGGTGTTTCCCCTTGAAGACATCATTGAAATTGTTATCTGCTTCAACTGTTGTTAGATAAGGTAGTTGGTTTTATCCCTATTTATGCTTTCATTTTCTTCCATCCACTCCAAGATTCAAAAGAGAACACCAATAAATTTTTCTCCTTGAAGTCAAGAATTATTTCACTATGATTAATCGAATAATTATGCATACAAGGATAACCCCCCTCATACTTAACACTTTCCATGAGTTATTCCCAAAATCCCAAATCATTTTTTCCCTTAAACCATTGACTTCCCCCTGCTGCATAGTCATTCTAATGTCTATTTCCTTGATCTAATGTTCACCTTGTCGACGAAACCAAACAATTTGAGTTCTTAATCTGTTGGAAACATATTTCCCTGTGGAGTTGCTAATTTGTTGACTCTTAAAATTGCAATGATGAATACTCCTAGCAAATGATTGCTAAGCTCTATTATTTATTTATAATAAGAATAATAATAATAAACTAGTAGGTGGGACCCCCTTGTAGACTAGTGGCACTATGATGGATGTGTTATGCCTATATTTTTGTTTGTTTTTATAATGATACCAACACAGTCTTCTACAGTTGATGATGCAAGTCATGGTTTTATTTGTCATGGAAACACAAGTTGGTTGGTCGAATGTGTTATTGCTATATGGTTTTGATGGTCACTTGAAACTCATGGAAATACTATGGATAAAAGGATCATCTTTTACAGGTGTTATGTTTATGCATTAAACATTGATTAATTATTTTATATATGATCTTATGCAAAAGGATAATGTGATGATGTGGGAGCTTAAACAAAAAGAAAAGAGATTATATACAAACCTTAAGGTATATATGATTGACGCAAATGAAGGGTGATGGACCTAGTTGCTAGACTTATGCACTTGATTAAAGGATTATTTGCGAGGCATATATGGTAACATTATAGCATATGGTTGTTGTTAATATTTTGACACGACTTACGGTGGTGCACTATGCAATGGATATAGCATTGGATATATCAATGAATGTTGTTTGAATTAATGGTTGATGTTATGGTGTATGGGTTGACTTGTACGTTGAATTGAATAGGGCTAGGGGAGGAAGCAACATGCATTTACTGCACATGACTCAAACAACCCTCGACCCCGTCACCCTAGCCATAGTTGCATTTGGTTTTTCAACTCTGGTGGTTGTGGAGGTTCCGCGATTTCTGGTTTTGAAAGGAAAATACAGTCCAACTCTTCCCTCAAGTGATTTTTCCAGGTATGGCTCCTTTACTTTCCATCCATGATGGTCCCTCTGTGTTATGAATCAATTTTTTTGGCTCAGGATTGCATGAGGTCTGTGTTTTTATTAAGTTTTGACTGTGTATCAGTGTTGTGCTTATGGTTTATTCTGTGAATAATCTGGACTGTTGGCGTTTTAAAGAAAAAGTATGGATTTTATTGTTGTGAGTAGCCTGTACATTGGTTTTTTTTGGTGTAAAACATGTCGGTCGGCTTGGGTTTTTACTCTAGTTCTCTGTAGAAAATTATGATAATGGTGTAACAAGCTCTGAGTTTTTATTGCGTGGGTTTTACCACCAATCTGGTTATTAGGTGTTGTCACTCCTTTTCACCTCGGTCATTGTTATGTTTGTTCCTCAGAATTGAAATGAAAAATGTTAAGAGTTGCACAGTTATTGATTTTTCTGGACCGAGCCCGAGCTATCATTTGTCATGGAATTACCCTCACTATCACCGTGTTGGAAGAATTGCATAGTTGAGTTTTCATCGCCCAAAACTTTGAATGGAAGCCTATATATGTGTTGGGTTGGCCACGGGTTGTGATCGGGCATTCTTTACACGGTGTTTATAAGAATTCTCCTCTCTCGTTATCCATTGGAGGTGGCTTATTGCTATGTTTGGTTACCCTCACTGTCAATATTTTGAGTTAAGAGTTATGTGTCAGTGGTGAATTTGGAAAGGGATAAGATCTCTATTTCTTCAAACATTATTCCTTGATTATCTGTTGTCACTTCTCTGTGACAACTTGTTTTTAAAAAAAAAGGGCACAAACTCTCTGTGTTTTCTAAGACTCTTCCTTGATTGATCCATCTCTTGTACCTCTCTGCAATGAAGTTTTTGAAAAAACACAAAATGTCTTCTGTCTCAAAGATTATCTCCTGTGGTCAAGCTATTTACTCTTATATCCATTGTTGTGTTAAGCCCTAGCATGATCTTGGTCCCAACAAGGTTTAAAAGGCATCTGTGTGTGATTGGTCCATTGATCATGTCTTGGTTCTGTTCTCTCGAGCACGTCTTGGTTCTGTTCTCTCGAGAACGTCTTGGTTATGTTCTCCTCAGACACTATTTGACTATGTCTTTTGTTGGGCATTTTATTTTGAAGGAAATCTGTACATGCTTAATGTACATGAATCTCATGCTTAGAGTTACATGTTTTTTGGTTAAATACTATTGTCGAATCAAGACTTGTGTTGATTATATGAATGAACACCTGTGTGTGATTGAATCGAGGCCTAATTATGAGTTTTAATACAAATAGATTATGATAATTAGTGTTGACAGTTGGAGGTTAATATTGGGCATGTCCTTATTTGAGTTTAAGAAATAAATAGTCGGATGTGGATGGCTAGAATCACTGTGTATATTTTGATTTTGTTTTAAAAGGAAAAGGGTTTAGCATTGGAATATAACAGACTGTGGCTCGAAGGGTTATAATTATGGAATTGGCAATGGTGTTATTATGATGTTGCATAGATATTGTATAGATATGAAGGCTCTATAACTGAAGTATTCCGAGCATATGAATTGTATTTTATTTAAAGTCAACAAGCATTATGTCTATAAATAAGGGACAGTTAAATGATTTTTGTTTTAAAGTGGATGCTTATTGGATTGTGGTCTGAACAAAGTTATGGTTGTTGTTTGATTTAATTTATTTTTTATGAACAATATATGTATTATTCCCTCTAATACTATCACTTTTTTCACTCATTATACCCCCCTCACGATCCCAATTTCATTTTTACACGCTCTATTCTATAAAATAAATTAAACACTTTGTATGGAAGTGGTAAATATATGACAAAAAAATAGGTGGTAGCTGATATATTTTGGTATTGATTTCACAATTAGTTGTTTAATGAATTGTTGTGAAGTACTCGTGTTCTTACTCCCTGTCATGCTACAACGTTTTCTCTCATTACAATCCCTCCAGATATCCCATGAACCCTATTTCACCCCCTTCTCACTTGGAAATTATTAAATAATTTATTATGGATTGAATTGCATGGGTCTTATGTCAATTTCTGAGCCAAACTTTGTTTCATATAAACATAATGTCATGTATGGTTTTTTAAGGGCTAGTTGCTAATGAATTGTTGCATACAGGATGAGTTTCTTCAGCAGAGGCAGTCATGGAAGAAACAATAGGGGTAGAGGTAACTGGAACAAACGGTCTATAAGGCCTAGATTATCAATTCATTTGGATGTCGATCCCAAGCATTTTAACCAATTATTTCAAGTTGGGTTCTTCAATTGGATTGGGMAAGGGATAGTTTAGCCTAGACTAGAGAGGCCTCCCTTCTAGTCTCAAAATATCCCTAGTATCCMTGTGCCTCCTCATGTATCCATGCAACCTGAAGTTCCTAAAAATTATGGATGGCAGGAGATTGTCAATCCAGAAATCCCCCACCATCGTGGTTGGACCGACTTGTCATTGCATCCTCCTCCTCCACCTGTAAATCCTAATGCTCAAATTTCCACTATACATTCACTTGTTCAGTCCTCTCATGCTAGAAAATGACTTAAAACTGATGTTCCTCATGTACAAGACAAAGGTAAAGTTGTTGCCTGCCCCCTCATCTGCTTCAAATGAGTCATCAAAATCAATGTCCTCCCGTATGCATCTGAAGGTCAATTTTTCCCTTGTTATTAGTGAGATTAAGACTCAAGGTTCAAATCAACCTAAGGCAAATTCTAGGAAGTCCAAAGGGGACAATGGTGACAGAAGAAGGATTGCCTCTCAAAGTGGACAATATGGATTTTAATTTATGTGTTATGATTTAGTTGTTGAAAATAATGGTCTGCAGAAAGTTTTGGACAACAAGCTATTTTTTTGGGATAATGTAGTTATTACATGTTTTGGATATGATTTGAATTATTTCTAATATTTAATATTCAAATTTTGGAAATATTTATGGGAGCTACAAGGAGGCATGTGTTTAAATGGTTATCTAATTGTGTTTATTTTTGTAAAGAATAAAAAAGGGAGACACAGGGGGTACCACCTACTTAGTTATTATTAAATAAAGACCCTTAACTATTATTATTATTATTACTTCCCTAAAATAAATTAGTTAAGTTTAATTAACTTAACTAAAGGAAGTAGTTGAACTACTTCAACTGATTTGGAATGCATAAAAGCCAAATGAGAAGGAAGAACAAGGGGAGAATAGAAGGATAAAGAAAGACTAAGGTTTTGTCTTTTGTTTTCATGAGATAGTTCAGTTTTCATTCATTATTGAGTTCATTAAAGGCCTAATTATCCTTTTTACAGCAGGGTCCTATTGTAGACAACAAGGTTCAAAGCTGAACCATATCATTCAGATGCTTGTTTCAGAGGTGTTGATCTATCTTTGATAGTCTGTGTATACTTGTATGTTTATGGATTGAGTTTCATAGATGATAAATGATATTGTGCAGAGTCAAATTGGTAGCAGTCTATGGCAAGCTGATCCAAATTCTAAAGTTCATTTTTTACTTCATGTCAGAGTCCTTTTGTATGGTTTTCATCGAGGATATATAAATTAGACTTTGGTCCATGCCCTCAAAGGGATACTTTTGATTTCTTGGGATGAAATAAAGAAGATTGTTATTCTGTCTCATTTGTGTGTATCTATGACTTGGTTAATTTTTCTTTTGATCTCCACATTTACTTTCTGTAATCTATGTATTTTTTAGAAAATTATATAAAAACTTTATTTTTTGCAACAATCTTTATATTTAAAAGATTAGCCTAAGCCCTTGTAATTAATACTTGTGGATTGGGAAATAATTTTTGAGGCTATAAAACATAGGGTGATATTCCCAACTATCTTGTCTTAGCCAGGGAGGATTCAAAAATGCTTGAGTAAGATAAACTATATATTTTCCTCAACAGTAGCAACAATGGAACTGGGTTCTGCATCAATGATCCATCTCCCTTTTTCTGGTTCTGACTTAGATTCGGAGCCTGCATCTGATTTAGAGGCTTTCACCTTGGTCACTAATGAATTCTTTGAGTGGCATTCAATGGTTTTATGCTAAGAGCTCTTATGGAATTCACACCATTTCCCAGTGTCTTTCTTTGTCTTCCCATTGTCCTTCTTTGTTTGTGGTTTGGATTGGTTGTCTTGAGGCTGCCCATCCTTGCTCTGCCCTTTGTTCTGCAAGTTGGGGCCACCTTTTCCCTACTTATGATGTGAGGTATTTTTAGACCCAAACTGCCGCATCTTATATTTAATCTTCTGCTCGATTTTGATAACATATCGATAGGTTGTGCCCAAGGAAGAAATGTCCAAAAACTTCATTTTTGTCTGTATCTATCTATGCAGGTTTTCATGGTACTTGAGCACCATATGTCGCTTATATCCTTTTATACCCATATTGGTAAACAAGGTATGGAAGACATTGGTGAACTCTGGAATTTTTTGGTCCCTTTCCTGCCGTAGTGTGGTCTATGTTGTATACAAGTCGTCATAACTTCCAACAGGGTAATATTGTTCCTTAATAACATCTCTGAAGGAACCCCAAGTTGGTGCAACTACAAATAATGTAGATTCCTCTATTTCCTTTTTCTCACAGAAAGTCTTCCACCAATCTTTGACATGGGGGATGACCTTGAGGAGTGAAAATGTAATCTTTTCTCTATCAAAAAAGTTGTGGATAGAAAAATACCCTTTTAGAAGGTTTAACCATTTATCTACGACATCTGCATCTATTTGACCTCCAAATATAGGAATATAAAAATTTATTTGTACCTTGAAAGGGGTGGTGCTTCTGCTTGAGGTAGATGTGTCGCTTGTCAGCAGCCATCGAAGGATTTGTGCAAATCTTTCCATCATCTCGTCCCTCTATCGCTC
The DNA here is from genome assembly GCA_009831015.1 of Picea engelmannii. Taxonomy (NCBI): domain Eukaryota; kingdom Viridiplantae; phylum Streptophyta; class Pinopsida; order Pinales; family Pinaceae; genus Picea; species Picea engelmannii. The sequence continues at coordinate 143,357 of ML788955.1, forward strand.
GAGGGATTCCTCGAGAAACATTTTGAAAGGATATCTTATCCCGTCGTCTTTATTTTCTCCCACCATGGAAGGTTACTTGGGCATGCAAGAGAATTTGTCCTCAAGAGAAATAAGATCGATACCCAACTCTCTATACCCTGACCTCGTCGGGAACATGCACTAAAAATGACAAGGAGAAGAACGCTCTGATACCACTGATCCAAATTTATGAGTGGAACGAAATGAAAACACAGATATATAATATTAACATATAGAGACAATGAATAGTAAAAAAGATATAATAAAACTTCACTTCTATTAAATAAGAAATATTTTGAAACTGTAAAATGCACTCTGAAACAAGCTTGCTAGAATGGTGGTGGCTTATCTCTAAGAAGAGATGTGACGACTATGCCATTCACCATAATATTAGTACAATGAGGCTCCAAAGGCCTTTTCACATCAAACAAGAATGAAAAAACCCTAGACATCCAAAAACCTAACCCTAGGAGATGAAGCGCCAAAAGTCACGTGGGCCCTGTTGGGGTAAGTTGGTACATCAACTTCCCAAGGTTGTAACTTTTGAATACGATCTCTGTTTTAGGCGCAAGATAGCCCATTGGAAAGGTCTATTTGAGGAATACACATTATTCCATCACACTCTGAATCAATCTACAATATGATTTTGGTGGGCCCAAAAAACGTTGTTTAGGGCCTCAAAACAACCCCAAAAGTTTAGGACCCAAAAAGATAGAAAAAAACTACCAAGATGAAAATTGAAACTACCAAGATGACATATGTATGTGAGCCAATTGGAATAGGTGGGTGGCCACCAATATCCACCTAGATCAACATTAATCTAAGTTAAGCAAGTGTTCCCTTTATCATAGGCTCCATCCTTATATTTATGGGTCAATGGGAATGCCCTTTTGACATTCTTATATTCCATTTATGGAATCATCCTCTGTTACAAAAATTGGCGATAAATCGCCAAAATCAGCAAAAATCACGAGTTTTTGGCCAAAACGTTTTTTTCTCAAAAAATCGCTGAAAATATTGGGAAAAAATCATGGGTTGATGGAAAAAATTGCCTGTGTAAAAAATTCTGCGCGTTTAAGGGTCAGTGAGGGGATTTCGTGGTTTTATTTGTGCCGATGTTTTGGCGCTTTTTACGAAACGATGATTTCTAGACCCTGACGATTTTTTCACTGAAACGATTTTTGTAACACTGGAATCATCAACACTGCCCATATATACCACCTCTAGGATGTAGATCACCTAGAGAGAATATATAAAATTGCAATGTCCAGTTGTTGAAATTGGAAGAAATCATTTGTTGAAATTGCACTCTCTTTAAAAAATTGTAATTTTTATCCTCAAATTGCAGTTTTTGTTTGCTAAAATCACACAAAAAAAATTGACATTGCAAATTCATATATTAAGCGATTTTATGATTGTTGAAGCTATAACTTTTTATTGTTGAAATTGTAAATTATTCTAATTCTTGAAATTGCAATTTTGGTTTGTTGATATTGCAATGCATGAAAAATTAAATTTCATCAATTATGGACCTAAGAATCAAAATTTTAGAAGAAACCATCGTGTTGATTTTTGTCATCATAAAATATTTATTTTGATAGTAATTTCAACATTTGGGATGTGCCAATATATGCATGAGAAAGTGCATTAGTCAATCAACCCATAGGCTAAAATTATTTTTGATACACTTGGATAAAATTATGTGAATTAGGGAATACCACTATTAACATTTCATAAATGCAATTTCGACATATAGAAAATATGCATTTAAATATCTTGGTGATGTTTCATGAATGAGCTTACAAATAAAATATTGCATGTGCAAAATGTTATTTATATAGGTACACAACATTGAAAGAGTAGTCAAAGGTAGTCACACAGTGATCACCTCAACAAAAGCGCCTCCCATGAATGATAACAAGCTCAAACCATATTCTTTTCAATGGAATTCCTCTCATAGTTGTACTTTTCTATCTGAAGAAAGATCTTGAAGCCCAATTGAAGAAGATGTGCATACAACTTATGATCGATAGGAAACGTCGGGGCCTCTGCCAGATTCACCCACTTTATAAAAGAATCATCAT
>ML788955.1:151171-175259 GCA_009831015.1 Picea engelmannii
GAGGCATAAGCGTCGAAAAATGATGTCGACAAAGGTGCAAACCATTTTCCCTTTAGCCTACACCTTAATAAATTTCCCCTAAAAGATTAAAGTATGTTAGTAATGTATTAAGTATGTCATGTCTTTAATGTAAAGACAAAAAAGGACATAGTACATAGGAGAATTGACATGAGTACTTTATATATATATATATATTGAAAAATATTTTACTTTAGAAATACTATAATAGTACTTCATTTATGAGTATATTTATATTATATTTAAAATTATGAGTACTTTACTTACAACATTATCATGATTAACTATGGGTTGTTATCCACCATTTAGAATGTGACAAATAAGCACCCTTAACTCAAGTAATGTCAACTCAACCCGAGGGAATGATTTCATCCTCTAAAATGTGATTGGCTCTTTTAAAATTGATTGTGATAGTACATTTTTTGTTTTGAGGTCCATTTTAGACCTCAAAATTTCCCTAATGTTCTCTAATGATCTAAGTTTTGTTCATTAATGCTCTCCTTAAACTTCTCAGTGAGACCAACAAATAACTTTAGGTCCTATTCTATTCCATGAACTTAAATTTCTTCTCTTTGTTTTCTTGTATTGAAAGTTTATAAGTGAAAATAAAAATACAAGAAGGTAGAATGAAGGGCACTATGGATGACATTGCACTTTGTCCACCACCATGCTCATTAATGATGATGGAATAACATGGGGAGTATATTCATACATCCATAACCTTTTGAACAATATTTTCTATTGTAGGATAGTAGATCCAACAATAGTTAATATTATTGAATTATAGTAGATCCATTGAATGGTATGTTGCAAACAAAACAAAAGAGTTGCATTCAAACGAGAAGAAAATTTTGAACATCAAAGTGATTAATGTTATGTTGAAGGTGTTTCTTGTCATCATGATTTCACTTATTCATGTTATTTTAATTAGGCTAGCATTGACAAGAACTCCTTCATTAGCACTCCATTATAACTCCTTTGGTTGTAGGATGACACTAATTGGCTACGAGGACTCCATCAGTGGATTTCGTGTTGGAAGCAAGGTCATCACCCGATCCATTATATAATAAATACCAATGAGATTTTAGATGGTTGGTAAAGAAAGTGTTAGGAAAAATCCCACTGATTGCCATATTGACCAAATATCTATGCCCTGCTTGATCACTTCTTTCATTAAGGCAATTATCATTGCAAATAACTTTGGGATGTGTTACCCCTCATTTTGCACGAGGCTTATGCTAGTGAATTTTTTCATTTCCCTTGTGATTTTCATCACAAAGACCTTTGGATGGTTGGGTTGTTCACCTAGTTGCATGGATTATTGATAACATGCATCATGATGAGATATAGGTTTTGATGATGTATTGTTTGATCACATGATGTTATAGTCTCAACTCCTTTCCATATAACTGTACATGAGGATGTATGGATCCCTCTATGGAGTACCCCAACATTATGGGGCTAATTGGACATTGCATGGGCTTCATCTTGACATTTGGAATTTGTAAAACTCTTGAGGAATCTACACAATACCCTAGGCACTTGAGGGCTATTCATGCACTTGAACCACTCATGCCACTGCAATGTCATAGTTCATGGAGAATTAAATCACATCAACATATTTGGAGGAACATTGATCCAGGAGGATATCGGTGGCCACCCACCTATTCCACTGGCTCAAAAAACAGTTTTCCACCTTGGCAGTTTTTTGACAGTTTTTCGGGTTCCAAACTTATGGGGCCGTTTTGAGGCCCTAAATGACATATTTGGGGATTTGAGGCATAGACGAGTGTTGTTAACACTACCCTAGGCCAGTCAAAAATTTCTCTTCTCGGTTATACCTTTCCAATGGGCTATCGTGCACCCAAAACAAAGATCGTATGCAAAACTTACGACCCCGAGAAGTTGATGTACTAACTTACCCAAATGAGGCCCACATGACTTTCGGCACTTCATCTCCTAGGGTTAGGTTTTTGGATGTCTAGGGTTTTTGACATTCATGTTTATTGTAAAAGGCCTTTAGAGCCTCATTGTAACCATCTTCTTGCGAATGAGTGCAACCGTCACATCTCTTCTTAGAGATAAGGCACCACCATTCAAACAAGCTTGTTTTCCGCTGCATTTTACAGTTTCAACTTATTCCCTTATTGAATAGAAAACCATTTTTATTGTATCTCTATTATTTTGTGTTAAGAATATTTTAATAATCTGTATTCATTTCGTTCTGATCATAAAATATGGATCAGTGGTATCAGAGCGGTCTGCTCCTTATCGTCTTAATGCATGTCCCCAACGAGGTCAAGGTACAAATAATTGGGTCTCAAGCTTGTTTCTTTTGAGGAAAAAAGCTCTAACATGCCAAAGCAACCTATCATGGCAAGATAAAAGAAATATGACGGGACATGAGATCGTTTCAAAATGTTTCTTGAGGAATCCCTCATGAAATAGAGGAACGAGATGATGGATAGTTTCCCGCAAATCCTTCGACGTCTTCCAACAGGCAACGAATCTTCCTCGAGCAGAGGCACCGCCCCCTTCAAGGTACAAATTAACTTCGATATTCCTATATTTGAAGGCCAGATAGATGCAAATGTTGTAGACAAGTGGTTGAATCTACTAGGTATTTTTCTTTCCATAACTTTTCGAATAGAGAAAATATTTCTTTTGTGCTCCTCAAAGCCATTCCCCATGTCAAAGATTGGTGGGAAACTTTTTGTGAGCAAAATGAAACAGAGGAACCCTCATTATTTACAGTCACAACCACTTGGGAATCCTTCAGGGATGCTATTAAGGAACAATACTACCATGTCGGAAGTTATGATGACTTGTATACCAAATGGACCACACTGTGCCAAGAAAGAGACCAAGTAGTGTCAGACTTCACAAATATGTTCCATACCTTGCACACCAATCTGGGTATCAAATATTCATAGCAACATCTAGTGCTCAAGTATCGCGGTACTATGCATAGATACATCCAGACCGAAATGGAATTTCTGGACATCTCATTCTTGGGCGCGGCCTACCGATATGTCATCAAAATCGAGAAGAAGCTAAAACAAAATACGCAACAATTTGGGCCTGGGAACCCCTCACAACAAAAGATAGGAAAGGGTGGCCCCAACCCACAAAAAAAAGGACAAAGAAAAGATGGACAGTATCAGGACAAATAGTCCAAGCCACAAGAAAATAAGTACACCGAAAAGACAAAGAAAGATACCGAGAAGTGGTGAGACTTCCGTAAGAGCCCTTGGCATAACACTGTTGACTGTCGCTCAAAGCAGTCGCTAGTGGTAGAAGTGAAAGCCTATGAATTAGATGCAGGTTTTGACTCTGAGTCAGAACCAGAAAGGGGAAGACAGATCATTGACGTGGAACCTAGTGCCATCGTTGCTACCATCAAGCTCCATCCTGGTGAACCAGATGAGCCAGAGGAAGGATAGTGCCTCTTCCATTCACATATGTGGGTAAAAGGAACCCCACTACACTTCATCATTGACAGCGGTAGCTAGAAGAACCTCATCTCATCAAAGGTAATCAAGCTGCTGACCCTGCCGACAACACTACACCCACAACCCTACACCATTGGATGGATCTTCCAAGAAAGCGATCTCTGCATCAACCAACAGTGTCGACTGTCGTACAACATCAAGCCCTTCAAAGATGAGGTATTCTGTGATGTTTCTCCTCTCGAATTTTGTAATTTTATTTTGGTCCAAACTTATTTATGGAAATTTCATGCTATATATGAGTCTAGGCCTCGTAGTGTTATTATTACTTTGAAAAAGAAATCATACAGGATACCCGAGGTAGTCCCTCCTAGTGATGTTTCCTTGATCTCTACCAAGAAATGCAGGAAGGTCATCTCTCAAACCAAGAAATTTGTATTCTTCGTGATTAGCTCTCAAAGTGAGTGAAATATCACAACCACATACAGGGCCTCCACAACCGATCTCTCCACACAATAGAAGCAAGTGGATAGGGTCATGGAAGAATCCCATCGATCTAACCCCAGGTGCATCGCTACCAATGGTGTGCATGTGGACCCAGCCAAGATCCAGGTCATCTGTGACTGGCGAACCCCAACCACACTCATTGAACTTCGAAGCTTCTTGGTCCTCGCCAATTTCTATCGCAGGTTTGTGCTGGGGCTCTCTCATATTACATGGGCCCTTAGCCAAGTAACCAGGGGTGGCAGTAAAGAAATTATTGCGTGGGGCATGTTCCAACAACAAGCCTTCGATGAATTGAAGAAGTGTTTGTGTTCATCCCTGATACTTTCATTATTGGACCTGCAACATCCCTTTGAGATCGAGACAAATGCTTCAGACTATGTTGTGGGCACCGTTATCACTGAACATGACCACCCCATGGCATATCATAGTGAGACACTATCAGATGTTGTCTGTAAGTACCCTACTTATGAAAAAGAAATGTACTCCATTGTGTAAGCTTTCCGCCAGTGGAGACATTACATTCGTGGGAAGGAGACAGTCATCCACACTGATCACAAGCCACTACAGTTCATGTAGACCCAAGGAAAATTGCAAAATGACTGTCATCAGAAGTGGTCATCATACTTACATCAGTTCCACCTCAACATCAAGTATAAAATAGGAAGTACCAACCGATTTTCTAACTACCTTATCCGACCTCCAGTCATGGCACTCGCCACGGTGGTAGAATCTCACGGCCACGAGACCTCCGGATGGCCCCACCTCTACGAGACAGACCCTGACTTTTCCACCACCTACCAAATGTTGGGCGCCAACTCAGTGGTCGCTAATTTCAATATTTAGTATAGGTTGTTTTTCCGTCTGGGCCATCTCTGCATTCCATCAAGCGAGAATGCGAAGCTTATTTGGGAATCTCACTACAGTCAGGTGGCATGACACTTTGGTGCCGAAAAGATACTGGCAGTGCTGCAGAAACATTTCTACTATCCGAAACTTTGATAGGATGTCAGCAAGTATATCAGGTCCTACACCGCTTGTGTTATTGTGAAACTTACCACTAAGAAACAAGGCTTGTACACCCCTATGCCTACTCCTAACAGACCGAGGGAATCCATCTCAATGGACTACATGCCAGGCCTCCTGTCCACTAAGAGGGGAAATGACTTTGTTTTTGTGGTTGTTGATCGCTTTTCCAAGATGGTGATTCTAGCCACTTGGAAGAAGAACATCATAGCAGAAGCCACTGCCAAGCTCTTCTTTGAATGAGTATGGGTACATTTTGGGATCCCAAAAACCATTATCTCAAACCATGACAGTCAATTCCTCAGATCATTCTGGTCGAGCCTTTGGTCACTATTGGATACCAAGCTCAACAAATCCACTGCCTTCCACCCCCAGACAGATGGCCAAACTAAGGTCGTCAATCGGATGGTCATACATATCCTGCACATGTACAATTCAAAACACCCCCGCACATGGGATGAGAGTCTTCCCTATATCCAGCACAGCTACAATCGAGCCCTGCATTGGTCAACTGGGCACAATCCCTTTCAGGTGGTGTTTGGATTCTAACCATCGGGCCCCATGGATGTTGTACTACCCCTGGCGACCACCTCAGCTGACTCATCCCATGCTCCACCAGAAGATGACAAAGCCACCCAGTTCATTGAGCAGATCCAGCACATCTGCCAACAGGTTCAAGATATTCTACAAAAGTCTAATGCCAAGTACAAGCAGCACCGTGATCAACATCGGGTGCCACATAAGTTTCAGGTGGGCAACAAATTTTGGTTGCATTTGCAGAAAGAATGCCTTACAGGGCCCCATCAGAAGCTTCACCCACTCTATTATGGCCTGTACACCATCACCAAGGCTGTGGGTGAAAATTATTTTGAGCTCAACATTCCCCCCTTCCTTGGTCTGCATCCAATCTTCAACGTGGCTCTCCTTCAGCCATATTTCCCACCATTATTGGACACCTCAGAGATAGTAGAGAAGTTGACACCAACAGAGCTCAAAATTGATTGCATGCAACAATAATCCAGTGATCATATTGTGGACACACAGATCAAGGGAACTCGATAGCAAAGGATCCATCTTTATCTAGTCGTCAAAGCAGGGAAACTCCTGCACTAAGGCAAGTGGCTCACCCGAGGCCAAATTCAGAAGAAATTTCCTCATATGATGGGGAACTTAATGCAATGGATACCATTGCTTCCTAAGGAGGGAGGATTGATCTAAGTGGATATCGGTGGCCACCCACCTATTCCTCTGGCTCAAAAAACAATTTTCCACCTTGGCAATTTTTCAGGTTCCAAACTTCTAGGGCCGTTTTGAGGCCCTAAACGACATTTTTTGGGGATTTGAGGCTGAGGGGAATTTTGGCGGCACTACCCAAGGCCAATTGAAATTTTTTCTTCTCGACTAGACCTTTCCAACAGGCTATCATGCACCTAAAACGGAAATTGTATGCAAAAGTTACGACCCCCGGAAGTTGATGTACTAACTTACCCAAACGGGGCCCACATGACTTTTGGCGCTTCATCTCCTAGGGTTAGGTTTTTGGATGTCTAGGGTTTTTGAAATTCCTGTATATTTTAAAAGGCCTTTAGAACCTCATTGTAACCATCTTCTTGAGAATGAGTGCAACCGTCACATCTCTTCTCAGAGATAAGGCACCACCATTCCAACAAGCTTGTTTTTCGTTGCATTTTACAGTTTCATCTTATTCCCTTATTGAATAGAAAACTAGTTTTACTGCATCTCTGTTATTTTGTATTAAGAATATTTTAATAATCTATATTCATTTCATTTTTCTCATAAATTATGAATCAGTGGTATCAAAGAGGTCTTCTCCTTATCGTCTGAATGCATGTCCCCAATGAGGTCAAGGTACAAAGAAATGGGTTTTGAGCTTGTTTCTCTTGAGGACAAAAGCTCTCGCACGCCCAAGTGACCTCTCATGGTAGGAGAAAAGAAATATGATGGGACATGAGATCCTTTCAAAAATTTTCTTGAGGAAGCCCTCATGCAATAGAGGAACGAGATGATGGATAGTTTCACACAAATCCTTCGACGACTTCCAACAAGCGATGCATCTTCCTCGAGCAGAGGCGCCACCTCCTTCAAGGTACAAATCAACTTCGATATTCCTATATTTGAAGGTCAGATAGAAGAAGATGTTGTAGACAAGTGGTTGAATATACTAGAAGGGTATTTTTCTATCCATAACTTTTCAAATAGAGAAAATATTAGTTTTGTGCTCCTCAAAGTCGTTCCCCATGTCAAATATTGGTGGGAAACTTTCTATGAGCAAAAGGAAATAGAGGAACCCTCATTATTTACAGTCACAACCACCTGGGAATCCTTTAGGGATGTTATTAAGGAACAATACTACCCTGTCATAAGTTATGACGACTTGTATACCAAATGGACCACACTGTGCCAAGAAAGAGACCAAGTAGTGCCAGAGTTCACAAATATCTTCCATACCATACGTACCAAGATGGGTATCAAAGATTCAGAGAAACATCTGGTGCTCAAGTATCATGATGCTTTGCATAGATAACTCTAGACCGAAATGGAATTTCTGAACATCTCATCCTTGGGCGGGGCCTACTGATATGCCGTAAAAATCGAGCAGAAGCTCAAACAAAAGACACGACAATTTGGGAATGGGAAACCCTCACAGCAAAATCCAGGAAAGAGTGACCCCAACCCAAAAAATAAAGGAGAGAGCAAAGATGGACAGTATCAGGACAACCAGTCCAAGCCGCAAGAAAACAAGGACACTGAAAAGACAAATAAAGATACCGAGAAGTGGTGCGACTTCCATAAGAGCCTTTGGCATAACACTACTGATTGTCGCTCAAAGCAGTCATTGGTGGTCGAAGTGAAAGCCTCTGAATCAGATGTGGGTTTTGATTCTGAGTCAAAACCAGAAAGGGGAAGATAGATCATTGACGCGGAACCTAGTGCGACCATTGCTACCACCAAGCTCCATCCTGGTGAACCAGACGAGCCAAAGGAAGGAGAGTGCCTCTTCCATTCACAGATGTGGGTAAAAGGCACCCCACTACACTTCATCGTTGATAGTGGTAGTGAGAAGAACCTCATCTTAGTAGAGTTCATTAAGAAGCTAACCCTATCAAAAACACCGCACCCACAACCCTATACCATTGGATGGCTCTGCCAAGGAAGCGATCTCCGCATCAGCCAAGAGTGTCGACTGTCATACAACATCAATCCCTTCAAAGACAAGGTCTTGTGTGATGTTTCTCTTCTCGAAGTTTGTAATGTTCTTTTGGGCCAACCTTATTTATGGAAATGTCATGTTGTATACGAGTCTAGGGCTTGTAGTGTTATTATTACTTTGAACAGGAAATTGTACAGGATACCCGAGGTAGTCCCTCCTAGTGATATTTCCTTGATCTCTGCCAAGTAATGTAGGAAGGTCATCTCTCAGACTGGGAAATTTGTATTCTTCATGATTCTCTCTCAGAGTGAGCAAAAGATCACAACCACATCCAGGGCCTCCGCAACTGATCTCTCCACACAACAAAAGCAAGTGGATAGGGTCGTGGAAGAATACCTAGATATATTCTTCTCTCCTACCGGGGTACCTCTGCACTTCTAGGTCAAGAATCCCATCGATCTAACCCCAGGCGCATCGCTACCCAAAGAGCCAGTATACCACCGCTCTCTATTAGAAAATGAGGAGATCAAGAGGTAGATCCAAGAACTTCTCCATAAGGGACACATTCATCCCAACTCATCGCCTTGTGGGAGCCCAATTGTGCTGGTGCAGAAGAAATATGGGACCTAGAAACTCTGCATTGATTACTGGGCCCTCAATAAAATCACAGTCCAAAACCGATATTCGATTCCCCTAATCGAAAACCTCCTTGATCAACTCATGAGGTACAAATACTTCAGTAAGATTGATCTGAATATTGGCTACCACCAAGTCCCAATCGAACAAACATATGTATGGAAGACTGCCTTCAAGTTAAAAGAAGGTATTTTTGAATGACTAGTCATGCCCTTTGGTTTGACAAATGCTCCAACAACTTTTCTGAAGATGATGGATGATATCCTATGACCTTTCACTAATAATTTTGTAGTGGTGTATCTGGATGACATCCTCATATACAACAAGACTTGGGTAGAACACTTGCAGCATATTCAACAGGTTTTGCACACCTTGCAGCATCACAAACTATATGCAAACTTGGAAAAATTCTCTTTCAGCATGGACAATGTACATTACTTAGGCTACATCATTGATCAACATGGTGTGCATGTAGACCCAACCAAGATCCAGGTCATCTGTGAGTGGAGAGCCCCAACCACACTCACTGAACTTCAGAGCTTATTGTGCCTTGCCAATTTCTATTGCAAGTTCGTGCTGGGATTCTCTCATATCACATGGGCCCTTAGCCAAGTAACCAGGGGTGGCGGTAAGGAAAATATTGTGTGGGGTCTGTCCCAAAAACAAACCTTCAATGACTTGAAGAAGAGTTTGTGTTCATCCCTGGTACTTTCATTACCAGACCTGCAACATCCCTTTGAGATCGAGACAGATGCTTCAGACTATGTTGTGGGCACCGTTCTCATTCAACACAACCACCCCATGGTATATCATAGTGAGATACTATCAGATGATGTCCATAAGTACCTTACTTACAACAAATAAATGTACTCGATTGTGTAAGCCTTACTCCAGTGGAGACATTACATTCTTGGGAAGGAGACAGTCATCCACACTGATCACAAGCCACTACAGTTCATGCAGACCCAAGGAAAATTGCAGAATGACTGCCATCAGAAGTGGTCAACATACTTACAACAGTTCCACCTCAACATCAAGTATAAAGAATCAAGTACCAACTGAGTTTCTGACTGCCTCAACCAACCTCTAGTCGCGGCACTCACCACGGTGGTATAATCTTGTATCCATGAGACCTCTGGATGGCCCCACCTCTACGAGACAGACCCTGAATTCTCCACCACCTACCAAATGTTGGGCACCAACTCATTGGTCTCTAATTACCATCTTCAAGATGGGTTGTTGTGCCATCTAGGCCATCTCTGCGTTCCATCAAGAGAGCATGTGAAGCTTATTTGGGAAGCTTACTACAGTCGGGTGGTAGGACACTTTGGCGTCAGAAAGACAGTGGCAGTGCTACAAAAACATTTCTACTAGCCGAAACTTCGACAAGATGTCAGCAAGTATATCAAGTCATGCACCACCTGCACTATTTCCAAACCGACCACTAAAAAACAAGGCCTGTACACCCCTCTGCCTACTCCTAACAGATCGTGGGAATCCATCTCAATGGACTACATGTCGAGCCTCCCATCCACCAAGAGGGGAAATGACTGTGTTTTTGTGGTTGTTGATCACTTTTCCAAGATGGCGATTCTAGCCACCTAGAAGAAGAACATCACAGCAGAAGCCACTACCAAACTCTTCTTTGAACGAGTATGGGTACATTTTGGGATCCCACAAGCCATTATCTCAGAACATGACAGTCAGTTCCTAAGCTCATTCTGGTTGAGCCTCTAGTCATTGTTGGATACCAAGCTCACCAAATCCATTGCCTTCCACCCCCAGACAGATGGCCAAATTGAGGTCATAAATTAGATGGTCGTACATATCCTGCACATGTACAATTCAAAACACCCTGGCACATGGGATGAGACTCTTCCCTATATCAAGCATAGTTACAACCGAGCCTTGCATAGCTCAACTGGGCACAACCCCTTTCAGGTGGGGTTGGGATTCCAACCATTGGGCCCCATGGATGTTTCACTACCCTTGGCAACCACCTTGGCTAACTCATCCCATGCTCCACCAGAAGATGACAAAACCACCTAGTTCACTGAGTGGATATAGCACATCGGCCAACAGGTTCAGGATATTCTACAAAAGTCTAATGCCAAGCACAAGCAGCACCATGATCAACATCGGGTGCCACATAAGTTTCACGTGGGCAACAAAGTTTGGTTGCATTTGCAGAAAGAACGCCTTACAGGGCCCCATCGGAAGCTTCACCCACTCTATTATGGGTCGTATACCATCACCAAGGCTGTGGGTGACAATTCTTTTGAGCTCAACATTCCCCCTTTCCTTGGTCTACATCCATTCTTTAATGTGGCTCTCCTTCGACCATATTTCCCACCATTATTGAACACCTCAGAGATAGCAAAGAAGTTGACACCAATAGAACTCAACCCTGACTGCATGCAACAGGAATCTAGTGATCATATTTTGGACACACATATCAAGGGAACTTGACAACAAAGGATCCAACTTTATCGAGTCATCAAAGTAGGGCAGCTCCTGCACCAAGGAAAGTGGCTCACCTGAGGCCCAATTCAGTAGAAATTTCCTCATCTGATGGGGGAAATCAACGCAATGGAGACCATTTCTTCCTAAGGAGGGAGGATTGATCTAGGTAGATATCGGTGGCCACCCACCTATTCCACTGGCTTGAAAAACAATTTTCCACCTTGGTAGTTTTTTGGGTTCCAAACTTCTAGGGCCGTTTTGAGGCCCTAAACGACATTTTTTGGAGATTTGAGGCCAAGGGGACTTTTAGAAGCACTACGTTGGACAATTCAGAAAAAAATTTCTCTATTAGACCTTTCCAGTGGGTTATCGTGCACCTAAAACAAAGATTGTATGCAAAAGTTACGACCCCAGGAAGTTGATGTACGAACTTACCCAAACGGGGCCCGCATGACTTTTGGCGCTTCATCTCCTAGGGTTAGGTTTTTGGATGTCTAGGGTTTTTGACATTCCTGTTTATTGTAAAAGGACTTCAGAGCCTCATTGTAACCATATTCTTGCAAATGAGCGCAATCGTCACATCTCTTCTCAGTGATAAGGTGCCACCATTCCAGCAAGCTTGTTTTCCACTGCATTTTACAGTTTCAACTTATTCCCTTATTGAATAGAAAACCAGTTTTACTGTATCTTTGTTATTTAGTGTTAAGAATATTTTAATAATCTGTATTCATTTTGTTCTGCTCATAAAATCCATATCAATGGTATCAAAGCGGTCTTCTCCTAATTGTCTTAATGCATGTCCCCATCAAGGTAAGGGTACAAAAAGTTGGGTCTCGAACTTGTTTCTCTTGAGGACAAAAGCTCTCGCACGCCCAAGCGACCTCTCATGGTAGGAGAAAATAAAGATGATGGCACATGAGATCCTTTCAAAATGTTTCTTGAGGAATCCCTCATGCAACAGAGGAACAAGATGATGGATAGTTTCGCGCAAATCCTTCGATGACCTCCAACAGGCGACGCATCTTTCTCGAGCGGAGGCACTGCCCCATTCAAGGTACAAATCAACATTGATACTCCTATATTTGACGGTCAGATAGATGCAGATGTTGTAGACAAGTGGTTGAATCTACTAGAAGGGTATTTTTCTATCCATAACATTTTGAATAGAGAAAATATTACTTTTGCGCTCCTCAAATCCATTCCCCGTGTCAAAGATTGGTGGGAAAATTTCTGTGAGCAAAAGGAAACAGAGGAACCCTCATTATTGACAGTCACAACCACCTGGGAATCCTTCAGGGATGCTATTAAGGAACAATACTACCAAGTAATGCCAGAGTTCACAAATATCTTCTATACCTTGCACACCAAGTTGGGTACCAAAGATTCAGAGCAACATCTGGTGCTCAAGTATTGTGGTGCTCTACATATATACATCCAAAACGAAATGAAATTTCTGTACATCTCATCCTTGGGCACAACCTATCGATATGTCATCAAAGTCTAGCAGAAGCCCAAACAAAATACGTGAAAATTTGGGCCTGGGAACCCCTCGAAGAAAAATCTAGGAGAGGGCGACCGCAACCCACAAAACAAAGGACAGAGAAAAGATGGATAGTATCAGAACAAGCAACCCAAGCCACAAGAAAACAAGGACACTGAAAAGACAAATAAAGATACTAAGAAGTGGTGCGACTTCCATAAGAGCCCTTGGAATAACACTGTTGACTGTCACTCAAAGCAGTCGTTGGGGGTCGAAGTGAAAGCCTCTGAATCAGATGCAGGTTCTGACTCTGAGTCAGAACTAGAAAGGGGAAGACAGATCATCGACACGAAACCTAGTGCCATCATTGCTACCACCAAGCTCCATCCCGGTGAACCAGAAGAGCTAGAGGAAGGAGAGTGCCTCTTCCATTCACATATGTGGGTAAAAGGCACCACACTGCACTTCATCATTGATAGCGATAGCTAGACGAACCTCATCTCAATAGAGGTCATCAAGAGGCTGACCCTACCGACAAAGCCGCACCCACAATGCTACACCATTAGATGGCTCGGCCAATGAAGTGATATCTGCGTCAACCAACAGTGTCGATTGTCAGACGACATCAAGCCCTTTAAAGATGAGGTATTGTGTGATGTTTCTCCTCTCGAAGTTTGTAATGTTCTTTTGGGCCAAACTTATTTATGGAAATGTCATGTTGTATATGAGTCTAGGCCTCATAGTGTTATTATTACTTTGAATAGGAAATTGTATAGGATACTCGAGGTAGTCCCTCCTAGTGTTATTTCCTTGATCTCTTCCAAGCAATGCAAGAAGGTCATCTCTCAAACCGAGAAATTTGTATTCTTCGTGATTCGCTCTCAGAGTGAATGAAAGATCGTAGCCACATTCAGGGCCTCCACGACTGATCTCTCCACACAACAGAAGCAAGTGGATAGGGTCATGGAAGAATACTCAGATATCTTCTCCTCTCCTACTAGGGTACCTTTGCACTTCCAAGTCAAGCATCCCATCGATCTAGCCCTTGGTGCACCGCTACCCAATGGGCCAGTCTACCACCGCTCTCTGTTACAAAATGAGGAGGTCAAGAGGAAGATCCAAGAACTGCTCCACAAGGGGCACATCCATCTTAACTCATATCCTTGTGGGATCCCAATCATGCTGGTGCAGAAGAAAGACGAGACCTGGTGACTCTGCGTTGATTACCAGGCCCTGAATAAAATCACAGTCCAAAACCAGTACCCGATTCCTCAAATCAACGACCTCCTTGATCAACTCATGGGGGGAAAATACTTCAGTAAGATTGATCTAAAGTCTGGCTACCACCAGGTCTCAATAGAACAAACATATGTATGGAAGTCTGCCTTCAAGTCAAAAGAAGGTATTTTTGAATGGCTGGTCATGCCCTTTGGTTTGACAAATTCTCCAACAACGTTTATGAGGATGATGGACGATATCCTACGACCTTTCACCAATATTTTTGTAGTGGTGTATGTGGATGACATCCCCATCTACAACAAGACTTGGGTGGAACACTTGCAACATGTTCAGCAGGTTATGCACACCTTGCGACATCAAAAACTATATGCAAACTTGGAAAAATGATCCTTTCGCATGGACAGGGTCCATTACTTAGGCTACATCGTTGATCAACATGGTGTGCATGTGGACCCAGCCAAGATCCATGTCATCTGTGACTGGTGAGACCCAACCACACTCACTGAACTTTGAAGCTTCTTGGGCCTCACCAATTTCTATCGCAGGTTCATTCTGGGATACTCTCATATCGCCTGGGCCCTCAGCCAAGTAACCAGGGGTGGAGGTAAGGAAAATTTTGTGTGGGGCCTGTCCCAACAAAAATCCTTCAATGAATTGAAGAAGCGTTTGTGTTCATCCCCGATACTTTCATTACCAGACCTACAACATCCCTTTGAGATCGAGACAGATGTTTCAGACTATGTTGTGGGCGTTGTTCTAACTCAACACGGCCACCTCGTGGCATATCATAGTGAGACACTATCAGATGTTCTCCATAAATACCCTACTTATGAAAAACAAATGTACTCCATTGTGTAAGCCTGCCTCCAGTGGAGACATTACATTCTTGGGAAGGAGGCATTCATCCACACTAATCACAAGCCACTACAGTTCATGTAGACCCAAGGAAAATTGCAGAATGACCGCCATCAAAAGTTGTCAACATACTTACAACAGTTCCACCTCAACATCAAGTATAAAATAGGAAGTACCAATTGATTTTCTCACTACCTCATCCGACCTCCAGTCGTGACACTCACCATGGTGGTAGATTCTTGTGGCCACGAGACCTCCGGATGGCCCCACCACTACGAGACAAACCCTGAATTCTCCACTACCTACCAACTGTTGGGCGCCAACTCAGTGGTCGCTAATTTCCATCTTTAGGATGGGTTGTTGTTCCATCTGGACCATCTCTACGTTCCATCAAGTGAGCACATGAAGCTTATTTTGGAATATCGCTACAGTCGTGTGGCGAGACACTTTGGCGCTGAAAAGATAGTGGCAGTGCTGCAGAAACATTTCTACTAGACGAAATTTTGATAGGATGTCAGCAAGCATATCAAGTCCTGCACTG
The DNA here is from genome assembly GCA_009831015.1 of Picea engelmannii. Classification (NCBI taxonomy): domain Eukaryota; kingdom Viridiplantae; phylum Streptophyta; class Pinopsida; order Pinales; family Pinaceae; genus Picea; species Picea engelmannii. The sequence goes on from ML788955.1 coordinate 166,555, forward strand.
CTTGCGTTATTGCCAAACTGAACACTAAGAAACAAGGCCTATACACCCCTCTGCCTACTCCTAAAAGGCCGCGGGAATCCATCTCAATGCACTACATGTCAGGCCTCCCGTCCACCAAGAGAGGAAATGACTGTGTTTTTGTGGTTGTTGATCGCTTTTCCAAGATGGCGATTCTAGCCACCTGGAAGAAGAACATCACAGTAAAATCCACTGCCAAGCTCTTCTTTGAATGAGTATGGGTACATTTTGGGATCCCACAAACCATTATCTTAGACCGTGATAGTCAATTCCTCAGCTCATTCTGGTCGAGCCTCTGGTCACTGTTGGATACCAAGCTCAACAAATCCACTGCCTTCCACCCCAGACAGATGGCCAAACTGAGGCCATCAATCGGATGGTCATACATATCCTATGCATGTACAATTAAAAACACCCCTGCACATGGGATGTGAGTCTTCCCTATATCCAGCATAGCTACAATCGAGCCCTGCATAGCTCAATTGGGCACAACCCCTTTCACGTTGGGTTGGGATTCCAACCATTGGGAACCATGGATGTTGCACTACCCCTGGCGACCACATTGGTCAACTCATCCCATGCTCCAATAGAAGATGACAAAGACACCTGGTTCATTGAGCGGATCCAGTACATCCTCCAACAAGTTCAAGATATTTTACAAAAGTCTAATGCCAAGTAAAAGAAGTGCCATGATCAACATTGGGTGCCACATAAGTTTCAGGTGGGCAAAAAAGTTTGGTTTGCATTCCCCCCTTCCTTGGTTTGCATCCAATCTTCAACGTGGCTCTACTTCAGCCATATTTCCCACCATTATTGGACACCTCAGAGATAGCAGATAAGTTGACACCAACAGAGCTCAACCCTGACTACATGCAACATGAATCTACTGATCAAATTGTGGACACACAGATTAAGGGCACTCAACAACAAAGGATCCATCTTTATCGAGTCATCAAAGCAGGGAAGCTCCTGCACCAAGGCAAGTGGCTCACCCGGGGCCAAATTCAAAAGAAATTTCCTCATCTGATGGGGGAACTCAATGCAATGGAGGCCATTTCTTCCTAAGGATGGAGGATTGATTGAGTTGGATATTAGTTGCCTCCCACCTATTCCACTGGCTCGAAAAACAATTTTCCACCTTGGCAGTTTTTTGGGTTCCAAACTTCTGGGGCGGTTTTGAGGCCCTAAACGACAATTTTTGGGGATTTGAGGCCGAGGGGAATTTTGGAGGCACTACTCTAGTCCAGTCAAAAAAATTCTTCTCGATTAGACCTTTCCAACAAGCTATCATGCACCTAAAATGGAGGTCGTACGCAAAAGTTACGACCCCATGAAGTTGATGTACTAACTTACCTAAACGGGGCCCACATGAATTTTGGCACTTCATCTCCTAGGGTTAGGTTTTTGGATGTCTAGGGTTTTTGACATTCCTGTTTATTTTAAAAGGCCTTCAAAGCCTCATTGTAGCCATCTTCTTAAGAATGAGTGCAGCTGTCACATCTCTTCTCAGAGATAAGGTGCCACCATTACAACAAACTTGTTTTCCGCTACATTTTACAGTTTCAGCTTATTCCCTTATTGAATAGAAAACCGGTTTTACTGTATCTCTACTATTTTGTGTTAAGAATATTTTAATAATATGTATTCATTTCATTCTTCTCATAAAATCTGTATCAGTGGTATCAGAGCGGTGTGCTCCTTATCATCTTAATGCATGTCCCCAATGAGATCAGGGTACAAAGAAATGTGTCTCGAGCTTGTTTCTCTTGAGGAAAAAAGCTCTTGCACGCCCAAGCGACCTCTCATGGCAAGAGAAAATAAAGATGACGGGACATGAGATCCTTTCAAAAATTTTCTTGAGGAATCCCTCACGCAATAGAGAAACAAGATGATGGATAGTTTCACGCAAATCCTTCGACGACTTCCAACAAGTGACACATCTTCCTCGAGCGGAGGCACCGCCCCATTCAAGGTACAAATCAACTTCGATATTCCTATATTTGAAGGTCAGATAGACACAGATGTTGTAGACAAGTGGTTGAATCTACTATAAGGGTATTTTTCTGTCAATAACTTTTCAAATAGAGAAAATATTAGTTTTGCGCTCCTCAAAGCCGTTCCCCATGTGAAATATTGGTGGGAAACTTTCTATGAGAAAAAGGAAACAGAGGAACCCTCATTATTTACAATCAGATCCACCTGGGAATCCTTCAGGGATGATATTAAGGAACAATACTACCCTGTTAGAAGTTATGATGACTTGTATACCAAATGGACCACATTGCGCCAAGAAGGAGACCAAGCAGTGCTAGAGTTCACAAATATCTTCCATACCATGCACACCAAGATGGGTATGAAAGATTCAGAACGACATTTGATGCTCAAGTATCACAGTGCTCTACGTAGATACATCCAAACCGAAATGGAATTTATAGACATCTCGTCCTTTGGCACGGCCTACTGATATGCCGTCAAAATCGAGCAGAAGCTCAAACAAAAGACGCGACAATTTGGGCCCGGGAACCCCTCATAGAAAAAGCTAGGAAAGGGCGGCCCCAACCCGCAAAATAAAGGACAAATAAAATATGGACAGTATCAAGAAAACCAGTCCAAGCCACAAGAAAATAAGGACACCAAAAATACAAAGAAAGATACTAGGAAGTGGTGCGACTTCCATAAGATCCCTTGGCATAACACTGATGAATGCCACTCAAAGGAGTCGTTGGTGGTCAAAGTCAAAGAATCTGAATCAGATGTGGGTTCTGACTCTAATTTAGAACCATAAAGGGGAAGATGGATTATTGACACGGAACCTAGTGGCATTGTTGCTACCACCAAGCTCCATCCTGGTGAACCAGATGAGCTAGAGGAAGGAGAGTGCCTCTTCCATTCAAAGATGTGGGTAAAAGGCACACAACTGCACTTCATCATTGATAGTGGTAGCCAGAAGAACCTCATCTCAGCATAGGTCATCAAGCGGCTGACCCTGCCGACAACACAGCACCCACAACCCTATACCATTGGATGGCTCGGCCAATGAAGTGATCTCCATGTCAACCAACAGTGTCGACTGTCGCAAACACTACAAAGATGAGGTATTCTGTGATGTTTCTCCCATTGAAGTTTCTAATGTTCTTTTGGGCCAACCTTATTTATGGAAACGTCATGTTGTATATGAGTCTAGGCATCATAGTGTTGTTATTACTTTGAACAGGAAATTGTACAGGATACCCGAGGTAGTCCCTCCTAGTGCTATTTCCTTGATCTCTGCCAAGAAATGCAGGAAGGTCATCTCTCAGGCCGGGAAATTTGTCTTCTTCATGATTCGCTGTCAGAGAAAGTGAAATATCGTAGCCACATCCAGGGCTTCCGCAACTGATCTCTCCACACAACAGAAGAAAGTGGATAAGGCCGTGGAAGAATACTCAGTTATCTTGTCCTCTCCTACCAGGGTACCTTTGCACTATTAGGTCAAGCATCCCATCGATCTGACCCCAAGCACACTGCTACCCAATGGGCCAATCTACCACCGTTCTATGTTATAAAACGAGGAGATCAAGAGGCAAATCTAAGAAATACTCCACAAGGGGCACATCCGTACCAACTCATCACCTTGTGGGAGCCCAATCATGCTGGTGCAAAAGAAAGATGAGACCTGGTGACTCTACATTGATTACTGGGCCCTGAATAAAATCACAGTCCAAAACCAGTACCCAATTCCCCGAATCGACGACCTCCTTCATCAACTCACAGGGGTCAAATACTTTAGTAAGATTGATCTTAAGTCTGGCTACCTCTTATAACCCTAAATTGCACCACATGCTTACCTGGCATCAGGCCAACTCATATCCATTCCTTGCCAAAGCCATGCTAAATAAACTCTTGAAAAACCTCTTAAAACAAGTAACCTATGCCCTAACCCCTTACTGGGCATGTTGGAACGCTAGCAGGACTTATACTGCACGTGTTGGAACACTGGCTGGCCCACTACAGCCCGCGTTTACCTAACAAAGCACAAAAACAGGAAAATTGCCGATGGGACGAAAGGCTTTGGGTCAGTTAACTGGAACTCCCAGCCATGCATGGCTGATATTTCGTCCAAAACCCTATCTCCTTCTAGCCTATAAAATAAGGGGTAGGGGTACTATTTGAAGGAGGAAAATCATAGCAAAGAAACTCTGCCCAATTGCCGAATCCATTTGTCCCAACCCTTTAGCCTTTCCTCAATGTTAAGGAGAATTCAAGCAAAGCATTTAGAGGACATAGAAGAGGAGGAGCCCAGGATCACGATCAAGGAACGGTGGCCGATCTCTATTACTATTGTAAGTTGATTCATCTTGAGATTAATAAAGAAATTACTTTTAACCTTCTATCCCAAACCTAAAACCCTTTTTCACATGCAAACATGGAAAGAACCTACTAACCTTTTTATCGATGTTTGGTGTAGATCCTCCGTTGCACTATATCCTCTTGTTTTTGTTTCTCAACATCCCCCCTTGCTTGGTTTGCATCCAATCTTCAACGTGGCTCTACTTCGGCCATATTTCCCACCATTATTGGACACCTCAGAGATAGCAGAGAAGTTGACACCAACAGAGCTCAACCCTGACTACATGCAACATGAATCCAGTGATCAAATTGTGGACATACAGATCAAGAGAACTCGACAGCAAAGGATCCATCTTTATCGAGTCATCAAAGCAAGGAAGCTCCTACACCAAGGCAAGTGGCTCACCCGGGGCCAAATTCAAAAGAAATTTCCTCATCTGATGGGGGAACTCAATGCAATGGAGGAAATTGCTTCCTAAGGATGGAGGATTGATTGAGTTGGATATTAGTTTCCTCCCACCTATTCCACTGGCTCGAAAAACAATTTTCCACCTTGGCAGTTTTTCAGGTTCCAAACTTCTGGGGCCGTTTTGAGGCCCTAAACGACATTTTTTGGGGATTTGAGGCTGAGGGGAATTTTGGAGGCACTACTCTAGTCCAGTCAAAATAATTTCTTCTCGATTAGACCTTTCCAACAAGCTATCATGCACCTAAAATGGAGGTCGTACGCAAAAGTTACGACACCGTGAAGTTGATGTACTAACTTACCTGAACGAGGCCCACATGAATTTTGGCACTTCATCTCCTAGCGTTAGGTTTTTGGATGTCTAGGGTTTTTGACATTCCTGTTTATTTTAAAAGGCCTTCAAATCCTCATTGTATCCATCTTCTTGAGAATGAGTGCAGCCGTCACATCTCTTCTCAGAGATAAGGCGCCACCATTACAACAAGCTTGTTTTCCGCTCCATTTTACAGTTTCAACTTATTCCCTTATTGAATAGAAAACCAGTTTTACTGTATCTCTACTATTTTGTGTTAAGAATATTTTAATAATATGTATTCATTTCATTCTGCTCATAAAATCTGTATCAGTGGTATCAGAACGGTGTGCTCCTTATCGTCTTAATCCATGTCCCCAATGAGATCAGGGTACAAAGAAATGGGTCTCGAGCTTGTTTCTCTTGAGGAAAAAAGCTCTTGCACATGAGATCCTTTCAAAATTTTGCTTGAGGAATTCCTCACACAACAGAGAAACAAGATGATGGATAGTTTCACGCAAATCCTTCGACGACTTCCAACAAGCGACACATCTTCCTCGAGCGGAGGCACTGCCCCATTCAAGGTACAAATCAACTTCGATATTCCTATATTTGAAGGTCAGATAGACGCAGATGTTGTAGACAAGTGGTTGAATCTACTAGAAGGGTATTTTTCTGTCAATAACTTTTCAAATAGAGAAAATATTAGTTTTGCGCTCCTCAAAGCCGTTCCCCGTGTGAAATATTGGTGGGAAACTTTCTATGAGAAAAAGGAAACAGAGGAACCCTCATTATTTACAATCAGATCCACATGGGAATCCTTCAGGGATGATATTAAGGAACAATACTACCCTGTCAGAAGTTATGATGACTTGTATACCAAATGGACCACATTGCGCCAAGAAGGAGACCAAGCAGTGTTAGAGTTCACAAATATCTTCCATACCATGCACACCAAGATGGGTATCAAAGATTCAGAACAACATTTGTTGCTCAAGTATCATAGTTCTCTACATAGATACATCCAGCCCGAAATGGAATTTCTAGACATCTCGTCCTTTGGCATGGCCTACCGATATGCCGTCAAAATCGAGCAGAAGCTCAAACAAAAGACGCGACAATTTGGGCCCAAGAACCCCTCATAGAAAAAGCTAGGAAAGGGCGGCCCCAACCCGCAAAATAAAGGACAAATAAAATATTGACAGTATCAAGACAACCAGTCCAAGCCGTAAGCAAATAAGGACACCAAAAATACGAAGAAAGATACTGGGAAGTGGTGTGACTTCCATAAGATCCCTTGGCATAACACTGATGAATTCTGCTCAAAGGAGTCGTTGGTGGTCAAAGTCAAAGAATTTGAATCAGATGCGGGTTTTGACTCTAATTCAGAACCATAAAGGGGAAGATGGATTATTGACACGGAACCTAGTGGCATTGTTGCTACCACCAAGCTCCATCCTGGTGAACCAGACGAGCTAGAGGAAGGAGAGTGCCTCTTCTGTTCAAAGATGTGGGTAAAAGGCACCCCACTGCACTTCATCATTGATAGTGGTAGCCAGAAGAACCTCATCTCAGCATAGGTCGTCAAGCGGCTGACACTGCCGACAACACCGCACCCACAACCCTATACCATTGGATGGCTAGGCCAATGAAGTGATCTCCATGCCAACCAACAGTGTCGACTGTCGTACGACATCAAACACTTCAAAGATGAGGTATTCTGTGATGTTGCTCCTCTTGAAGTTTGTAATGTTCTTTTGGGCCAACCTTATTTATGGAAACGTCATGTTGTATATGAGTCCAGGCCTCATAGTGTTATTATTACTTTGAACAGGAAATTGTACAGGATACCCGAGGTAGTCCCTCCTAGTGCTATTTCCTTGATCTCTGCCAAGAAATGCAGGAAGGTCATCTCTCAGACCGGGAAATTTGTCTTCTTCGTGATTCACTGTCAGAGTGAGTGAAATATCGTAGCGACATTCAGGGCCTCCGCAACTGATCTCTCCACACAACAGAAGAAAGTGGATAAGGTCATGGAAGAATACTCAGTTATCTTGTCCTCTCCTACCAGGGTTCCTTTGCACTATCAGGTCAAGCATCCCATCGATCTGACCCCAGGCGCACTGCTACCCAATGGCCCAATCTACCACCGCTCTCTGTTATAAAACGAGGAGATCAAGAGGCAGATCTAAGAAATACTCCACAAGGGGCACATCCGTACCAACTCATCACCTTGTGGGAGCCCAATCGTGCTGGTGCAAAAGAAAGATGAGACCTGGCAACTCTACATTGATTACTGGGCCCTGAATAAAATCACAGTCCAAAACCAGTACCCAATTCCCCGAATCGACGACCTCCTTCATCAACTCACAGGGGTCAAATACTTTAGTAAGATTGATCTTAAGTCTGGCTACCTGTTATAACCCTAAATTGCACCACACATGCTTACCTGGCATCAGGCCAACTCATATCCATTCCTTGCCAAAGCCATGCTAAATAAACTCTTGAAAAAACTCTTAAAACAAGTAACCTGCACCCTAACCCCTTACTGGGTGTGTTGGAATGCTAGCAGGACTTATACTGCACACGTTGGAATGCTGGCTGGCCCACTACAGCCCACGTTTACCTAACAAAGCACAAAAACATGAAAGTTTCCGATGAGACGAAAGGCTTTGGGTCAGTTAACTGGAACTCCCAGCCATGCATGGCCAAGAGTTCATCCAAAACCCTATCTCCTTCTAGTCTATAAAAGAAGGGGTAGGGGTATTATTTGAAGGAGGAAAATCATAGCAAAGAAACTCTGCCCAATTGCCGAATCCATTTGTCCCAACCCTTTAGCCTTTCCTCAAGCTTAAGGAGAATTCAAGCAAAGCAGTTGGACATAGAAGAGGAGGAGCCCAGGATCAGGATCAAGGAACGGTGATCGATCTCTATTACTATTGTAAGTTGATTCATCTTGAGATTAATAAAGAAATTACTTTTAATCTTCTATCCCAAACCTAAAACCCTTTTTCACATGCAAACATGGAAAGAACCTACTAACCTTTTTATCGATGTTTGGTGTAGATCCTCTGTTGCACTATATCCTCTTGCTTCTGCTGCTCCTTCCAAAGACGATCCTGCAATCAAGACAAAACACTACACATGCATGCTATTGTTCTACTAAAGGGTTAGATATTAAGCATAAATCGAATAAAACATATAAAATAAGGTGTTAAGACCCAAACGCAAACTGTACTTAGGTTGATGGGTAAAGGATGCAAACGCGGTTGATAGAACACACAATGGTAACGTCCTTCGATGTAAGTTTAACGAGCCCAAAGAAGGTAAGCTCGATGGTTTTTCATATTTAGAGAGTCTAAAAAAGCATAAAAGGAAACTCCATTGGGGTACCTTTTTCGTCAATAGTCTAGTCGGTTCGAAAAAGGGGTAAACTAGCACCGATTAGACGTCAATTCAAAACCATTTTAACGAGTGTGACAAGGACAAGATCACTCGGCTACTTTTTCAATTTTAAGGAGTCTGAAAAAAGCTTAACTATGGACTCCGTCAGGAATGTTCTTCTGGACCTTTTAACGAGTGTGAAAGAATAAGGTCACT
>ML788955.1:190145-222397 GCA_009831015.1 Picea engelmannii
AAATTCTCCAACAAATTTTATGAGGATGATGGATGACATCCTATGACCTCTCACCAATACTTTTGTAGTGGTGTATTTGGATGACATCCTCATCTACAACAATACTTGGGCGGAACACTTGCATCATATTCAGCAGGTTATGCACACCTTGCGACATCACAAACTATATGCAAACTTGGAAAAATCCTCCTTCGACATGGACATGGTCCATTACTTAAGCTACATCGTTGAACAACATTGTCTACATATGGACCCAACCAAGATACAGGTCATCCATGACTAGCCAGCCCCAACCACACTCACTGAAATTTGGAGCTTATTGGCCCTCGCCAATTTCTATCGCAGGTTCATGCTGGTATTCTCTCATATCGCATGGGCCCTCAGCCAAGTAACCAGGGGTGGTGGTAAGGAAAAAATTTTGTGGGGCCTGTCCCAAAAAAAAGCCTTCGATGACCTAAAGAATCATTTGTGTTCATCTCCAGTAATTTCATTAGCGGACCTGCAACATCCCTTTGATATCGAGATAGATGCTTCAGACTATGCTGTGGGCATCGTTCTCACTCAACACACCCACCCCATGGCATATAATAGTGAGACACTATCAGATGTTGTCCATAAGTACCCTACTTATGACAAAGAAACGTACTCCATTGTGTAAGCATGCTGCTAGTGGAGACATTACATTCTTGGGAAGGAGATATTCATCCACACTGATCACAAGCCACTATAGTTCATGTAGACCCAAGGAAAATTGTAGAATGACCGCCATCAGAAGTCGTCAACATACTTACAACAGTTCCACCTCAACATCAAGTATAAAACAGGAAGTACCAATTGAGTTTCTGACTGCCTCAACTAACCTACAGTTGCAACACTTGACACAGTGGTAGAATCTTGCAGCCACGAGACCTCTAGATGGCCCCACCTCTACGAGACAGACCCAAACTTCTCCACCACCTACAAAATGTTGGGTACCAACTCAGTGGTCTCTAATTTCCATCTTCAAGATGGGTTGTTCTGTCGTCTAGGCCATCTCTGCGTTCCATCAAGCAAGTGCGCAAAGATTATTTGGGAATCTCACTACAATGGGGTGGCATGACACTTTGGCGTTGAAAAGATAGTGGCAGTGCTGCAGAAACATTTCTACTGGATGAAACTTCGACAGGATGTCAGAAAGTATATTAGGTATTGCACCACTTGTGTTATTGCCAAACCGACCACTAAGAAAAAAGGCCTGTACACCCCTCTGCCTACTCCTAACATGCCATGGGAATCCATATCAATGGACTACATGTCGAGCCTCCCGTCCACCAAGAGGGGAAATGACTATGTTTTTGTGGTTGTTGATCGCTTTTCCAAGATGGCGATTCTAGCCGCCTGCAAGAAGAACATCACAACATAATCCACTGCCAAGCTCTTCTTTGAATGAGTATGAGTACATTTTGGGATCCCACAAACCATTATCTCATACCATGACAGTCGGTTCCTCAGCTCATTCTGGTCGAGCCTCTGGTCACTGCTAGATACCAAGCTCACCAAATACACTGCCTTCCACCCCCAGACAGATGGCCAAACTTAGGTTGTCAATCAGATGGTCGTACATATCCTATGCATGTACAATTAAAAACACCCCTGCACATGGGATGAGAGTCTTCCCTATATCCATCATATCTACAACCGAGCCTTGCATATCTCAACTGGGCACAATCCCTTTCAGGTGGGGTTGGGATTCCAACCATTGGGCCCCATGGATGTTGCACTACCCTTGGAAATGACCTCGACCGACTCATCCCATGCTCCACCAGAAGATGAAAAATCCACCCGATTCATTGAGCAGATCCAACAATTCCACCAACAGGCTCAGGATATTCTACAGAAGTCTAATGCCAAGTATAATCAATGCCATGATAAACATCGAGTGCCACATAAGTTTCAGGTGGGTGACAAAGTTTGGTTGCATTTATAGAAAGAACGCCTTACAGGGCCCCATCGGAAGCTTCACCCACTCCATTATGAGACGTACACCATCACCAAGGCCGTGGGTGACAATGCTTTTGAGCTCAACATTCCCCACTTCCTTGGCCTGCATCCAGTCTTCAACGTGGCTCTCCTTCGACCATATTTACCACCATTATTAGACACCTCAGAGATAGAAGAGTAGTTGACACCAACAGAGCTCAACCTTGATTGTATGCATCAGGCATCCAGTGATCATATTGTGGACACACAAATCAAGGGCACTAGACAGCAAAGGATCCAACTTTATCGAGTCGTCAAAGCAGGGCAGCTCTTGCACCAAGGCAAATGGCTCACTCGGGGCCAAATTCAACATAAATTTCCTCATCTGATGGGGGAACTCAATGAAATGGATACCATTGCTTCCTAAGGAGGTAGTATTGATCCAGGTGGATATCGGTGGCCACCCACCTATTCCACTGGCTTGAAAAATAATTTTCCATCTTGGCAGTTTTTTGGGTTCCAAATTTTTGGGGTCATTTTGAGGCCCTAACCGATGTTTTTTGGGGATTTGAGGCTGAGGGGACTTCTAAAGTCACTACTCTAGGCTAGTCAAAAAAAAATCTTCTCGGTTATACCTTTCCAACGGGCTATCGTGCGCCTAAAACGGAGATCGTATGCAAAAGTTATGACCCCGGGAAGTTGATGTACTAACTTACCCAAACGGGACCCACATGACTTTTGGCGCTTCATCTCCTAGGGTTAGGTTTTTGGATGTCTAGGGTTTTTGACATTCCTGTTTATTGTAAAAGGCCTTCAGAGCCTCATTGTAACCATCTTCTTGCGAATGAGCACAATTGTCACAACTCTTCCCAGAGATAAGTTGCCACCATTCCAGCAAGCTTGTTTTCTGCTGCATTTTACAGTTTCAACTTATTCCCTTATTGAATAGAAAACCAGTTTTATTGTATCTTTGTTATTTTGTGTTAAGAATTTTTTAATAATCTATATTCATTTCGTTCTTCTCATAAAATCTAGATCAAACATACCACCTTTGGAGGAGTCGTCCACCTTGGAGGTTGCATCTATTTGGCATGTGTGGACCTTGTTGACCTTCCTAGGCTTGTGGGAGGTGGTTGGCATGATTTGAGAATGAGGTTACACATTAGAGACCTCACATGTGACCATTGGAGATAGTTAGAGGATTCATCCACTCTTGGGAGATTCTTCTCATTTCTTGATGGGACATTTCACCTTTGAGAGCTACACATCCACCTTAGAGGAGATCTAGGAGGTTTCATTGCCTACTTTGAGGAGTTTGCTATGGATATATCCATTTGGAAGCCTTTAGAGGGTAGATGTTGCAACTTTGACTCATCTTCTTCTTTCTTTGATGGGGAGTCTTGACCACTTCATTATTTTATGTATTCTTGAATGATTAGTTGGAGGAAATAATTGTTTACTCTTCCCTAGGTGAGATATAAGGATTTCACATGAAATATTATTATTCTATTGTAAAATAAGTTCATATAGACTCTATATAAAGAGTATCCCTTCATCATTTGTATGCATGGGTGGAATTTTGGAGCTTCCACTCCTTAGAGCTTGATTGGCATATCTTTCTTAGTCCATATGGATGTATAAGGGTTTTTTATTTATGGATAGTGGTGTCAATTATTGAAGATTTTCTATCTTGGTTTCTATTTGGTGCATAAATATTGATTACAAATGCTCAATTTTTCTACAAGCTAATTAAATCAATCTATTGACGGGAAATTCTACCATTGGAGAGAAGATGTTTTGGGGTAACTCCTCTCCTTCTTCCTTTATTAGTTTGATAATTATTTGATGCATTGCTATGTCTACCCATTTTAGGAACCCTAGAAAGGGTGTTGAGTATGTTTATCGAGATATAGTTGATCTTGTTAGTGAAGGTTGATCCCTTGAGGACCCCTTCTTGTAGAGCCTTGTTGTTCACTGTTAATCTTGATTCGATAAGATATTATTCTTCCTCTTGGGTTCTAGTCTCTTGTTCCAAATATTTATATGAAATAGTGTTAGGGTCCTACCATAAAATCTTTACATAGGATACTTTATGGATGCATGAGGCCACCTTCCTTGAATAATTCCCGCTAAATAGTTAGTTAATAGTCACTCATTGTAAAAATGATCATCTTCATTAATAAGGTCCAATTAGCATTGATTTTTCTGATTCTCGGATCTTGATAGTTATTGCCTTATGATTTCAAAATAAGATTCACTTTTATACCATAGTTATCATAGAATAACTATACAATAAAAATATCAACTATAACAATGCAACGAAAATAACAAGATCCAAAAATATTAGCCATGCATGGTAGACACAATAACACAAGAGTTTATCCTAGGAAACCCAACCTTGGGAGAAAACCACACAACATTTCTTATAGAATAATTTAGTCCAAGATATTACCACTGCATCACCATCACTAGATCATAATACCATATAGAGAAGAGTCCTCCCCAAATATAACACCTCCAAGAGATAGCGCCTCAATAATATGACCAAGAATAACCAAGATAAATATCCTTCAAGCCTAGCACCTCTCCAATATAGTGCATAAGTAAGTAGACCAAGAACTGCAATTGGGAAGATGCAACTAGATAGCGTGCAATACAGAAGGAGAACTGTGTCTGTCTAAATGAAATGATCCATCTAGTATTTATACTAATCTAGTCACCTGTATTTATGGGGCTGACTTATCATCTCGGGTCTTCAAGTTTACTTTATTATTTTTTGTCTTTTCCTGGTGTGGTCGGCTTCTCTTCCTAGGCATTCAATTTCTTCCTGCATCTTCTTTAATGGTGAAATGGGTCTTCTTATACTTCCTTGTGAAGAATGACTACCTGAAATTGAAAAAATTCAAAACTCCCTCTCAACGAGGGATGAATTATCCATCCTTATATTTCTTATGTCATAGAAAGGTTGTCCTTGATCCTCGTTGATGTAGTATTCCCTGTCATGCACCCAATTGATGTATACTTCTTCCACATAGCACCCAGTCGATGTATGCTTCTCCCACATAACACCTTGGCTATCCAACGACCACATGATAAAGGATAGAGACCATACCTGGGTCATTATTCTTAGTCAAGTTAGCATAGCCATCGGAGAAGAATTCATGATGCTAATACACGGAGAACATAAACACCCCGGGCCACTCTCCTTAGCCAAGTCATCATGGCCATAGGAGGAGAATGTATGTCTGATGCATATGTACCTCGAGTCTTCATCAGTCCTTGATCAAGTCACATGATCAAGGATAAAGAATACGCCTCGATCATTCTTCTTAGGTAAGCCAACATGGCCATCGGAGAAGAATGTACCATTATCCTTATCCAAGTCAACATGGCCATTGGAGGAGAATGTATTCCATTTTCCTTAGACAAGTTAGCATGGCCATCAGAGGAAAATGTCAACCCAGTATTGTCGTCTGAGAAGCATCAACACCTCGAGTCATTTTTAGTCCTTTTCAAGTCACATGATCAAGGATATATACTATGCTTGGGCCATTCTCCTTATCCAAGTCACATGGCTATCAGGGGAGAATGTATGCCTGGTGTTGCCCAAAACATCAACAATTCCTCTAAGCAAGGGATACATTCTGCATCATGCCAAGATTGTCTCTAGACACCGAAGCTTCACTGCTCCCTTCTATACCATGTTTCGAATGATTTTCTGTCTATTCATTTGTGGATATGTACTGGAGCTTCAATGATTCCTTTTGGATCATGTCTTGGATGAAGTCTTGCAAGAAGCTTCTGAAGTCATACTGCTTTTGATTCTTGTGACACTGGCTGTGATATACTTCGTCTCTGCTGTACTGAGTGCCACATAAACTTGATTTCCTAAAATTGTAACTAATCCCAAGATAAAGAAACACGCCAATGTGCTCAATGTGTCTACTACACTCCCTACCCAATCAAAATCTATATATCCCTGCAACCTTACTTCACCACTTGAGACATATCTGATACATATCCAACTGTACCATGCAGGTATCTCAACACATTCTTTGTTGCAATTCAATGGTAGTGTCTTGCCTCTACCATAAATTGGCTCAAGGTTTTCATTGCAATGAAAATATTTGGCCTAGTGTTAACTAGGTACATCAAGGATCCAATCATCTACCTATACATTGTGGGATCCACCAAATATGAATCTGAAGTAGAATCAGTAAGATTCTTCAGATTTGTCTCCATAGGTGTAAGCATGGACTTGCAATCCATCATATTGAATCTCATTAATATCCCCTAACTGAGGAAGATCTCATCTAATCTCTGTCACACCTCTAATCCTAAGAAATAGTACATCCAGCCAAGATCCTCCGCCTTAAACTTTGAGGCCAACTCCCTCTGTCATTGAGGCAGGCCCTGTTATCCCCATTTTGTAGATAACTAAAGAGATTATGTCTCAATGCCCTTAGGTTGTAGATATGGAGTACTGAGAGACTACATGACCAACAATACCCTTTTGCACAATTGGACACACCTCTCACCACCACACATGGTCACACATTTTCAGATGGCATGCACCACATCAGCTAGATTCTAGAAGGGAGTGGGCCTTGCTCCATCATGAGGTACAAGGAAGTATTATGGTGAGCATCATTTCAATATTTAATCCATTAGAGTATGTTGTATCTTAGATTTCTCTAGATTTCATGATATATGCTTGGACATTATGCCTTTTTCCCTGCTTCACCTTGGTAGTTGAGATTGTGCCCTACTAAGTGGTCTTCCTTGGGGATGGGTTTGCTACTAGAAACTCTTTTGAAGAGCCATCGTACTATTCCAGACCATACTTACCACTTTCCATCATTATTTCCCCTCATTTCCTTATCTCTTGGGATTTTAGGGTGTATTGACCCAAGAAGGGGTTGTCCCTCATTCTATGGGAAGAAGGGGATGAAGGCTTAGATGGATTGATATGGGTAAAAGATAAAATCCTTGTATGAACCTTATGAATGCTTCGCCCAGGAATCACCCAAGAAAGCACTGAAACGCTTATCTTTGAGTAAAGGGGGACCCATAATATAATAAAGAATGCTTAAAAGGTTAGTTGAAGGATAGAAGGTCTCATCACGAGCCAACCTATCACATCCATGAATATCTAGTGGTATGACATTGCCATCATCTGGTCACCAAACTAGGGTAATGGCTCTGAGTTGCATGGCTGAGAGAAAGGGGGTCTCATCACGAGCCAACCTTCTCATTTCCACTAGGTTTTTGTGGGTGACATTGTCATTATCTAGACACCACGCTAGGGAAGTGACCTTCAACCTTTCCTTAAAATTTTGAAAGAATAAAAGAATGGAAAATAATGGGCTTGGAAAAATTGCATTGCAAACGAAGGTACCACATACCCTCTACAAAGGCACCCATGAATGAGACACTACGACCTCTTATATGTCATGAGCCCTATGCCCATTGAGTCTTTACGCCAACCACTTCACTCGCTTTACATGGATTAGAGAGGGATCTCTTGGAAACTCTCCTTGACATAGGGCAAGATCTACCCAGTAGGACACCTCGTCAACCCTCCCATATTCAATCTTGACAAGTCGTATAATGTCTTTGAGTAGTTAATTGTTTGATACAGTGATATCTGATGCACATGCTTAGGGGGATCATTTATTGATTGGATTCACTTATCATGATGTTATGACTTGAGATCCTTGGAGGGCATGATTATTTGTCTTCGCAGGACCTAGTTGGTGGACATTTTTGGAAGAACAAGCCTAGCTTGGGCTTCCATGGGGCTAGAATCCCACAGGTTGGATGCCAAGGGTCCACATGCCAAATTATACGGACAAAGTACTGGACAACTAGAAGATGATGTGGAATACTTAGCCCAACCATCACATGACAAACAATTTTCCCAGGAGAGGAAAAACATCTTCCTTTCGAGCTTGATGCCATATTTGGGGGCTAGGGTTTGGTGGTGGTGTTAGCACCCATTGAAACATGGAAGTTTTGAGGAGGATAAGGTGTTGACCATGAGGAGGTTTCATACATGCTTGACATGTGGACTTTGGATGCCTACCATGGCTTCTCCAACACCAATGACTTTCCCCAAGAGACAAAATGTCCCCTAAAGGGGTGACATCCATGTAAAATTAGGGTTTTATTTGTGCAAAAGTGAAATTTTAAATGAATTGTTTAAAATTACTTTGTTAAATGGGGAAATATTAGGGTTGTTGACCCCTAGTCTTGTGGTTTACCCCTAAATATGTGGACAAGTCACCTTGGTGACATTTTGTATAAATAAGAGATCATTTGATCTCATTATAACATAACTCTCCCTCTTGTGAGAAGACTTTATCTGAAATTTTTGCTACACTTGGCATAATTGTCTCTTGTGCACTTGTTAAATGGAGAGATGGAGGGAGAAGACCCTAAGGGTCTAGCCCCTCCGACCCTTTGGGTCTTGCCCTTTCCCCTTTCCCTTTTCCCGGCCCCTTGGGGCCCCCTTGCTCGGCCCTTGCCCGACCCCTTGGGGCCTCCTTTTCCCTGCCCCTTGGCAGAACATTCTTTTATATGCAAAGCGCATTTGTGCTCCTCTTTCTCAGAGGAGGGAACCTTGATCAGAACCTCTGGATCTTCTCCTTGGTGCCCCCTCGGGGCCCCTTGGGGCACCACTTGCCCAACCCCCTTGCCCTGCCCCTTGGGGTCCCAAGGGGCTCCCTTGCCTAGCCCCTTTGGGATTTTTTTTATTCTATTTTGGCTATGTTTGGTGAATGGTTGATGGAGGAGTGAGGAGCTAGCCTTGGATGAATGGTTTCTAGATTTTATGGTGGATTATCTTACCATCTTCTTGATTTGGTATGGTTTTTACTCTTATGCTATCATTTGGTTCAATTCAAGGATTATTGTGCTAGGAGATAAGTGGGAAGTAAGAGGATTTACACCCCCACTCTAGTCTTCATCATTTATTGCTTGAAGTTTATTGATGTTGCAAGGGTTTGTTTGAGGAAATAAGAGGATTTACACCAGTCCTTTCCAAACCCTAACTAGAGATACTTTCCTTGGGAAGTAAGAGAGTTTACACCCCCAAGGAGGTAGCATCTCTATTTCATTTACTTGACCCCATTAACCCAATATTTAAAGGCACTAGTCATTTTTCTTATTGCATTAGAGATACAAAATCGTTGCCTTGGGAAGAGTGATTTTTGCTAGTTTCAAGTATATCTTTCGGAGAAGTGTTCCTTGAGCCTTGAGCTCTCTTGTCTCATTGAGGCATCCCTCTTCTCCCACTACTTTGATTTCTGTTATAAACATTAAGCTACAATCATAAGGGTGATAATTTACTGCAGAAAATCATTTTTATAACAAGTTGCTTTATTCATTCTCAAAGTGCTATATTCAAGCCCTAGTTGATTGTCAAACTCATTGATAGTATTGTTGGTTGATCTTATGCTTTTACATGCTGATTTAGATGATTTATTTGCTGATATAAATTGTTATATGCTGCTGCAAATTAGGGACAACAAGCTTAACTGACTGATCCATACTAACATATAACATTGCAAGGTATCTTTCTTTGTGTCTCGAGCATGTATAATCATCTAGAGAAGTGCTATATCTTTGAGGCAAATTTCACTTGGTTCACAAGGCATATTCTTTCACATCTCACTCCACTTATATTTGAATTCTATGGGTTTCACATCCATATCCATTTATCTACAACTCATTCCCCCTAGGGTCACTGAGATCGCCTCCCTAGAGTGACCTAGTCACACTTGAAGTACGGGACCGAAACTGAGGTGACATTAGGTGTAGGATTTCCTAGTTGTAGCACTTGATTTTTTGGTTGGGTCAGGATTTTCCCAACCTACAACCTGTGCTATAGCATTTTGGCATCGTTGTTGGGGAAGATTTTGAATCTTCTTGGTACCTTAACGACACTTTGGTAAGATATCCCAAATCCTTTCCCTTATCTTGCTTGGCTCCCCCACCCAAGGGACGTTCCCTTTCCTCTTTTATTCATGAGTTCATCTTGAAGCTCATCTAGTGTATCCACCTTCCCAGAAACCTTCCTTTCCTAAACCTTTTCCCCTTGGGAGGTTCAAGCCTTCTAAGGTTTACAAAAGAAGGCCCCCTCTCAAGTCTCATGTTGTTAAAACCCTTTTCCACAATACCCTTCATCTTTCTCCAATGGCTCACCCTTGGGAAAGGGACCTCTACAAACCCCTTAACATGACCAATATCCAAGGTTACCCTAATACAATGCCAAAAGAAGTCAACAAGTGGTTGCCAAAGTTGCCAGGAAATAATGTAATAATTGTTGAGGACCACATTTATGTCATGGGACAGGACATGGACAATGCATGTATTGAACATGAATATGTAGCCATGAAGTTATTTGCCTCATCATTGATTGAAGAAGCCCTTGATTGGTTAAGAGGACTCCCTGACAATCATCTTACGTCCTATGATGCTTTTTCCAACTTATTCAAGAGTATATGGTCGAAAAAGGCAGGATGGTGGGACACTTGGGGCTCAATTTAATCAGATAAAGAGAAAGGAGAATGAAACAGTAAAGGAATTCATTACCAGATTTGGTAGGTTGTACAATCAAATTCCAATAGATTATCGTCTTACAACATCATCGGTTCGTCTCCTTTACATGAATTATTTTGAAGGGAAGTTATGATTCATTATTAAAGATAAAAATACCACATCATTGGTAGAATCTAAAGAGTTCAGTATCGACATCAAAGAGAATCTCCTTGACTCGAAAGTGTAACCTTTTCAGTGCCCTCATGGAAAAGCAGAAGTAAAAACGAAGGTTTCCAACAACAGTGCTCTTGATTTGATTTCTCTCCTGACTCAGAAGATAGACCAAATTAACACTCAATTTGTTCAAGTGCATAATCAACTTATGAGTCGTATCACTACAATGGAAAGAAATCAATCTTCTCTCAGACCTTAGTTTTCCAAACAATAGAGAGATGCCACCGGTTGGAAACCAAGACCTCAATAGGAGGCAAAGGCCCCATATACTTTGAAATCTATTGGGACAGTTGATGTAGAATCTTGGTGCCTCCCATGCCAAGAACCCCCTAGGGAAGATGAGTTACCCTGAAGAGACGAAGATTATCCCGACGATATAAACTTAAATGATATGATTTGCAATTTTGAAGAGGAACAACCCAAGAGCAGATCAATGAAGCCAGAAGAAGAGGAGAAAGAGAGGGGAGACTCTAGGCCTTAAATAAATTAACAAATGATCAGAAGAAGGAATTAAGGAGGAGGGAAATTCTGACCTACACTAAAAGAAATAAAGCTTCGACCCCTCCATCACATATTGATACTCCTCTTCCATCAGCAAAAAAGGTGGCTCGACCACCTCCACCACCGATATGTGAGTTGCTTCCTAAGCCAACTCCTACAGATGATATTCAATTAAATATAGATGTTGCAAGCATGTTTGGAAAACTGAATATAGAGGTCCCAGTGACAGAGATGTGTAAGATCCCTTCTATTAAAAGGGAAGTTTCAAAAATCTTACAAGTTCCGACAGAGAAGGAGGATCCTCCTATCATTTTGAACACTATGTATCTCGATCGACCAAGGGAAAAGAAACCTCATTTCTATATTTCATTAGGCATGAATGGCCTGCGCTTTAAAAAAATGTATGCTTGATTCAGGGGCCTCAAAAAATGTCATGTCGTTGAAGGTAATGAAACAACTTGGTTTGAAGACAACTCGACCTTATGGAAATGTTTGTGGTATTGATTCACAGAGGTTTGAGGTCTTGGGGGTGTGTGAAGACATTGAGGTATTTTTGATAGATTTTCCACATATCAGTGTCCTCATGGACATATTGGTGATCGATGTTTTGGATTCCTAGGGGATTCTCTTGTCAAGGAATTGGTCCTCAACCCTTGGAGGTTTCCTTAGCATGAACCTTACACATGCATATATTCCCATGGGCGATGATATGTATGAGATCTTACACAACAGGAAAAAGAAATATACACAAGTGATGGATCTGAGGGGCCCTAATTATGTCAGTGAACACTACTATGATATTCCTCCACAAGTTATTGAGTATGATCCATCCAAGTTACCCTTCATACAGAAAGATTCCATAGAAATGTTTCTCCCATGGAAAGATAAGAAGAAGACTGCAAAATACCATGGGAAGAAACTGGGGTCTATTCATGTTATGTAGAAAGAAGATGAGAAACATGAAGAGAGCGTCAAAGATACAGTCCACACAGAGCTTCCATGTGATAAGAATACACCTTGCATCGATTTCAATGAAGGAAGTCTTGTACTCATGTGGGTCAAAAGAAAGGGCAAGCTGAGATACGATCAACAAAATAAAAATTCATGGCTTGAACCTTACATCACAAGGAAGAAGTCTGATAAAGATAGGTAATATTTGGAAGTGTTAGATGGGAGGAAGATGCCACTACCAATAGATGGATCTCTTCTCCAACCTCACATCCAGGTCACATGACTTCTCCAGGGCCCATGCTCGAGGTAAGTAGGTAAGTCGTCTTTCTTTCCCCTGCATTTGCATCTTGATTTCTCATACTAGTTAGGATGCATTTCATTTTCATTTTTCTCTACTTGCATATTGATTTCATGCTTAGCTTAGAAATTTTTGAAAAAATGTCAATTTTTTCTTTCTTAGTTTAGTTTTCATTTTTGGATTTATATATACATGGATGAAGGGTGGTAGCACCACCCTAAATGCTCTGATCCCTTTGTCTGAGTTTTGGCTGGCACATGTATACCAGGAGATGTTGTGGTTCTCATGCACTCTACGATGAGCACATGTCCCCAAGTAGGAGCCAGATGTTATCCCCATTTTGTGGATAACTAAGGAGATTATCTCTCGAGGCCCTCGAGTTGTAGATATGGAGTACCGAGAGACTACATGACCAACAATACCCTTTTGCACAATTGGAGACCCCTCTCACCACCATAAATGGTCACACATTTTCAGATGACATCCACCACATCAATTGGCTTCCTGAAGGCAGTCGGCCTTTCTCCATGAGGTACAAGTCAGTATTATGGTGAGTATCATTTCAATATTTAATCCATTTGAGTATGTTGTATCTTATATTGCTCTAGATTTCATGATATATGCTTGGACATTATTCATTTTTCCTTGCTTCACCTTGGTTTTTGACATTGTTCCCTACTAAGTGGTCTTCCTTGGGATGGGTTTGCTACTAGGAACTCCCTTGAAGAGCCATTTTACTGTTCCCAACCATACTTACCACTTTTCATCATTATTTCCCCCCATTTCATTATCTCTTGGGATTTTCGGGTGTATTGACCAAAGAAGGGATTGTCCCTCATTCTATGGGAAGAAGGGGATGAAGGCCCAAAGGGATTGATGTGGGTAAAAGATAAAATACTTATATGAACCTTCTAAATGCTTCATCCATGGATCACCCAAGAAAGAAATGAAACGCTTATCTTTGAGTAAAGGGAGACCCATAATATAATAAAGAATGCTTAAAAGTTTAGTTGAAGGATAGGAGGTCTCATCATGAGCCAACCTATCTCATCCATGAATATCTAGTGGTATGACATTGCCATCATCTGGTCACCAAACCAGGGTAATGACTCTGAGTTGTATGGCTGAGAGAACAAGGGTCTCATCACGACCCAACCTTCTCATTTCCACTAGGTATTTTTGGGTGAAATTGCCATTATTTGGACACCACGCCAGGGCAATGACCTTCAACCTTTCCTTATAATTTTGAAAGAATAAAAGAATGTAAAATAATGGGCTTGGAAAAATTGCATTGCAGACAAAGGTACCACACACCCTCTACAAAGGCACCCATGAATGAGACACTACGACCTCTTGTATGTCATGCGCCCTATGCCCATTCAGTCTTGACCCCAACCACTTCACCCACTTTACATGGATTAGATATGGATCTCTTGGAAACTCTCCTTGACCTAGGGAAAGATATACCCAATAGGACACCTCATCAACCCTCCCATATTCAAGCTTGACAAGTCGTATAATGTCTTTAAGAAGTTACTTGTTTGATATAGTGATCTTTAATGCACATGCTTAGGTGGATCATTTATTGATTGGATTCACTTATCATGATGTTATGACTTGAGATCCTTGGAGGGCATGCTTATTTGTCTTTGCAAGACCTAGTTGGTGGACAATTTTGGAAGAACAAGCCTAGATTCGGCTTCCATGGGGCTGCAAGCCCACAGGTTGGATGCCAAGGGTCCATATGCCGGATCATAGGGTTGAAGTATTGGAGACCTAGAAGATAATGTGGAATACTTATCCAAACCATTACATGCCAAACAATTTCCCTAGGAGGGGAAAAATGTCTTCCTTTTGAGCTTGACATCATATTTGGGGGCTAGGGTTTGGTGGTGGTGTTACCACCCATTAACACATGAACGTTTTGAGGAGGATGAGATATTGACCAGGAGGAGGTTGCATAGATGCTTGACATGTGGCCTTTGGAGGCCTACCATGGCTTCTCCAACACCAACGACTTGTCTCAAGTGACAAAAAGTCTTCCTTTTGAGCTTGATGTCATATTTGGGGGATAGGGTTTGGTGGTGGTGTTACCACCCATTGACACATGGATGTTTTGAGTAGGATGAGATATTCACCAGGAGGAGGTTGCATAGATAATTGACATGTAACCTTTGGAGGCCTACCGTGGCTTCTCCAACACCAACGACTTGTCTCAAGTGACAAAATGTCCCCTAAAGGGGTGACATCCATGTAAAATTAGGGTTTTATTTGTGCAAAACTGAAATTTTAAATGAATTGTTTAATATTACTTTGTTAAAGGGGGAAATATTAGGGTTGTTGATCCCTATTCTTTTGGTTTACCCCTAAATATGTGGACAAGTCACATTGGTGACATTTTGTATAAATAAGCAATCAAAAGATCTCATTATAACATAACTCTCCCTCTTGTGAGAAGACTTGATCTGAAATTTTTCGCTACACTTGGAATATTTGTCTCTTGTGCACTTGTTTATGGCTATCTTTGGTGAATGGTTGATGGAGGAGTGAGGCGCTAGCTTTGGATGAATGGTTTCTATCTTTTATGGTGGATTATCTTAGCATATTCTTTATTTGGTATGGTTTTTACTCTTATGATATCATTTGTTTCAAGTCAAATATTATTGTGCTAGGATCTACGTGGAAAGTAAGACCATTTACACCCCCACTCTAGTATTCATCATTTATTGTTTGAAGTTTATTAATGTTGCAAGGGTTTGTTTGAGGAAGTAAGAGGATTTACACCCCTCATTTCCAAACCCTAACTAGAGATACTTGTCTTGCGAAGTAAGAGAGTTTACACCCCCAAGGAGGTAGCATGTCTAGTTCATTTACTTGATCACATTAACCCAATATTTAAAGGAACTAGTCATTTTTCTTATTTCATTGGATATACAAAATCGTTCCCTTGGGAAGAGTGATTTGTGCTAGTTTCAAGTCTATCTTTTGGAGAAGTGTTCCTTGAGCCTTGAGCTCTCTTGCCTCATTGAGGCATCCCTCTTATCCCACTACTTTTATTTCCATTATAAACATTAAACTACATCCATAAGGCTGATAATTTACTGCAGAAAATCACTTTTATAACAACTTGCTTTATTCATTCTCAAAGTGCTATATTCAAGCCCTAGTTGATTGTCGAACTCGTTGATAGTATTGTTGGTTGATCTTATGATTTTTACATGATGATTTAGATGATTTATTTGCTGATATAAACTGTTATATGATTCTGCAAACTAGGGACATCAAACTTAACTGGCTAATCTATACTAACATATAGCATTGCAAGGTGTCTTTCTTTGTGTCTCGGGCATGTATAATCATCCAGAGAAGTGCATATTCTTTCACATGGCATATTATTTCACATATAAATCCACTTATATTTGACTTATAAGGTTTTCACTTCCATATCCATTCATCTACAACTCATTCCCCCTAGGGTCACCGAGATCGCCTCCCTAGATTTACCTAGTCACCCTTAAAGTGTGGGACCTACATTGAGGTGAAATTAGGTGTAGGATTTCCTAGTTGTGGCACTTTATTTTGTGGCTGGGTTGGGATTTTCCCAACCTACAACCTATTCTATAACAGGCCTTGTTGTCTAGTCTGCCTCATTTGTTGCTTCCTCTATGACCAAGAAAAATTCCATACCCCATTCCTCTTGATTGGTTGCTTCCTATGTCACTTTAGCAAGGTCTACTGAAGAAATTGTATCCTCCCAGGATATCTCACATCTCTTAGAAGCCTCCTCAACTCATGAAACTCATCTTTCAGTCCTGGAAGATGTCTCTCTCCCACCTGAATATGAGGGGGAACTCCCTCTGAATGATCAACTCTCCCTCTGAGCCAGTTAACTCTCTCTGAGAATAGGATCACTCAGAATCTACATTCTCCCTCTGGAACTTGACTCCCTCTAAGTCTGTACAATATTCAAAGCCATTTTCTCCCTTTGCACATGCTGGCCTCCTCTGAAGTCTGATCTCCTATGAACTGTATAGGAGGCTGCTCCTCCCTAATGGATCTTGAGGGATGAATCCCTCTGAAATTTGTCTTCCTTTGAGAGGGTACTTGGTGGGGCCACTTGCCTCACCACTAATGGATCCATATGCTCCTCCTCATGATGTGGCTTATCATTGCCATATAACTCAAGTATCTTTGAGGTTGTTTTTCTCTCCCAGAAGGTACCACGGGGAGCTGCATGCCTCTCTGCATCTTGCAAATTATCACGAATCCATGATGGCCTCTTCCTAGTCACTACAACATCTCTACGTAGATCCATTTTCCCTGCTGGCTCTACTGACTCATACAGATTGTACGATCATCCTATGAAGCCTTCTGCTCCTCACTATCAATCTCCATGTGGAACACTTTGTATCCCAAAAAAGTATCCTTCTTTCCATAAGGTTCTAACTTCATCCTATTTTCCTTTGGTATAGGGATGTATATTTTCATGTACACAACTCTATGTCTGGATGGTCTGCTCTATGTCTCAAACTAGAGATCATCTAATTTGTTTCCTCCTGCAACTGTCACTATAGCTCCCTCTCAGAAATGTCACCTGTGATCTTCCCGGAACAAGAGCAATAAAAAGGGAAAATAGAAGACAAAAAAACATTATTATGATAAGGAAATAGGAATAAGAACAAAAACATGAACATGAACAATCATCACTATAGCTCCCTCTCAGAGCTATCACCTGTGACCTGCCCAGAACAAGAACACGAATAAGAAACAAAAACAACACTTTTCTAGTGTTGTGACCAATTATTTCTCCATGGTAACCTACCCAAAAAGAACAACACTGGAACCAAATTATTTCTTCATGGTAAGAAAAAGAACAACACTGGAACCAAATTATTTCTTCATGGTAACCTACCCATAAAAAGAACAAGAGTAAGAAAAAGAACAACACTTATCCAGTGTTGTTACCAATCATTCCTTCGTGGGAACCTTCCTGAAACAAAACAAGAACATCTCCATGGTAACCTCCATGGAATTTACAGGGTAGCCTTCCTGGGACAAAGACAACAACCAAGAACATCTCTTAGAAGAGATCAATTTTATCTTGTAAATAAGTGCATCATTAGTACTAAACAGTGAGCATTTACATAATGATCATCGTACCATTTGATAGAAAAAGTACTCAACATTAATAGAAATCTAAAGATTGTTGTCCCAATTACAACATTTACTTAAGATGTAGCAATATAAAATATGAAACCTAATATGCAAACCTAGAGTCTTGTTGTTGCTGCTCCATTTGATTTTGAATTGTCATGTATTGTAGGAGACATCACCGATGCTTTCTCCAACTCTTGGGCTTCCTCTGAGTGCACTAGATCTAAGATCCCTTTGGATCTATTGTCACTGCTTGGACAAATGTTCTTTTACCAAGTGTACATTTGTTGCAAAAACCCTCATGATATAACTTATATACAAGTGCATATCTATGAAATTTGTAGCACCATCCAACTTGTATTCTAATATGAGACAATACATCATCTCAACAAGAAGTCAAAAATCTGAATCGGAAATTTCAATGTTAGGAAAATGTCAATAAGACTTAAAAAAAACCGAAAATTTTAACTTTGATGGATTGCCAGCCTGAGAAGAGAAGTAGGTGCACTAGAGAAAGGTGAGTTGGTCTATGCTAAAAATTCTTCCCAACTCAACCCAATAATTTTCTCAGTGAGCTTTACAAAATGTTGTTGCAACTGCTGTAGTGAGTTTTAGGGTGAAATTTCAACTTTCACCCTAGTCTGAGAGGTGCAATGAATGTGTTGGATTAAGGCGATTCGATCAGTGGTAGAGTTAGATCCATTGAATTTTCAATAAGTGCTCAATGATCTTGACAAGTTCAAGTCTTAACAAAAAACTCCGCATTAGCAACATTTCAACCTCGCTCTAACACCAAGTTGATTTTTCTGATTCTCATATCTTGATAGTTATTGCCTATTGATTTCAAAATAAGATTCACTTTCACACCATAGTTATCATAGAATAAATATACATTGGAAATATCAACTATAACAATGCAGCAGAAATAACAAGATCTAGAAATATTAACCATGCATAGTAGACACAAGAACACGAGAGTTTATCCTGGGAAACCCAACCTTGGGAGAAAACCCAACAACCTTTCTTATAGAATAATTCAGTCCAAGATATTACCACTACATCACCATCACCATATCAGAATACCATACAAAGAAGAGTCCTCCCCAAATCTAGCACCTCCAAGAGCCAGTGCCTCAATAATATGACCAAGAATAACCAAGAGAAAGATCCTTCAAGTCTAGCACCTCTCTAAGATAGCGCATAAGTAAGTAGACCAAGAACTCCAACTAGGAATACGCAATTGGAACGAAGCAACTGGATAGTGCGCACTACAAAAGGAGAACTGTGTTTGTCTAAATGAAACGATCCAGCCTGTATTTATACTAATCCAGACCCTTGTCTTTGTGGGGCCAACTTTTCATTCTAGGTCTTCAAATTTACTTTTTTATTTTCTATATTTTACTGGTGGGGCCGAATTCTCTTCTAGGGTATTCAATTTCTTCCTAGGGCTTCTTTAATGGTCAGATGGGTCTTCTTGTACTTTCGTGTGGAGAATGACTGTCTGAAGTTGAAAATTTTCAACAATTAGTTAGTAGGCCCTCATTATAAGTGGGTCTATAGATGGTTAAGATTATTTATCAATAGCTACATATTGAGTAAAAGGCTATTGTATTTGGACCTTTGCTCTACAAGGTTGCCCCTTGAAGAGGCAAGTGAACATAACTCTGTATTTTTTAGTATCAATATATCTTTCTTAGGGTTGATCTACTTTTTCTTGTGTTCTTTGGTTTTGCATGACATTTTGTGATTTCTCTAAAGTTTTGGGGTTAAGTACATTGCGAGTGGTTTTAGAGTTCTTCTTGGGCCAAAAAATTGAGACTTGTTTTTTCATTTTTTGCATATTTTTTATGAGAAAAGGATGGAAGCATTCAAATCATTTATGGAAATTTCTATGCAAAATTTGAAGAAACAAGCTACAAATCTGAATTCCTCTTGAAAAATACCCAAGTTAAAAAAACAAATTGTCCAAATGGAGTCTGGGAAGTGGAGTTATCACTAATTTAAAATCAGTTCTTTTAGGGTTTTTCCTAGTGATGGTTGCGAAATTCGTAGATTGGATATATTTTAATAGAGTGCATAGATTTTAGTTAAACCAATTCCAGTAGATACAAAGAAGTTGTGGAAATTCATAATTGGGCTCATAATAGTCAATCCAATAAGTATAGTAAAAGTTGTGATCGTTTTACATTTTCGACCTCAAACCCTACCTTGAAAAAGTAAGTTATTTTCTAGCAATTTTAAGATCTTTTTCTTTAGCTAGTAAGTTATTATTATTTTTTTTAATTTTTTAAAGACGTGTTATAGTGTCTTTAAATAACACAATGATCTATCATTCGACAGGAAAAACTGTGATCAAGGATGAATACACATAGAAAATACAAGTGGAATCACATTGTTGGAAATCCTTGTAACATATATTGGTAAACCTTCAAGTAGTACCACATCAAATAGTACACGTATATGGTATCTCACTTCCACATACCCTCAAGTATATAGGAATTCCCCTAGGTATACCTAAAACAAATTTTAGTTGAGCTAATTAATAGTCTTGTTGATATAGTACACTGAGAAAAACACTTGAGGAAATCACCCTCTAGTACGTAGGTAGTCGAATAGTACAACTAAGGGCATGGTTGTGCCTCCTTAGTTGGTGCCCTGAGATATTGGGTTGAGTACTATTGTTGGACCCCACAAGTATATCATATAACTATAACACCTAACACTCCCTTGTCTTCAAGACCCGGTAAACGTTTTTAGTGATATCACCTATGGCGAAGCCCTATAAACCACCTCATATGCACTCCACGGAAAATATTACCACCTTCTCTACTATCGGTAGGTTGGATCACTTGGAAAATCAATTTCATCGAATTGAACATACCATAAGTGGTTGGGATCAGAAGTTGGATGAGAACTTGGAAATCTTGGAGAAAATTTTAACTGAGAAGTTGGTGCCTATGACAACTCGAGGCATATTATAAGAACAACCCTAGAATTCCCAACACATTGAAGCAAACCAAGAAGAAACTTCTTACTTACAGTTATTTAGCCACCCACAACCCGTTTTGGGTCCTCACAACCATAAACCAATGGATAAAACATATGGCTTTTTTTTCCTAAGGTGGACTTGAACAAGTTTGATGGTTCTGACCCATTAGGATGGGTCACCTAGATGGAACATTACTTTTCACTCCATGGAATTACTGATTGCATGATAAATATTAGGGTGGGGGTCTTATATCTAGATCTARAATGATGACAATGATGGAAATGACATAAAAGGCCTATGCRAGCTACATTTTTAACATTCCTTGGAGTYCGTTTGCTAAATCTATCCATGTGCATTTCAAGCAAGATAGTCACTATTTGGGGTGGGTTACCAAGTTATTCCAAATAGGCCTAGTCCCAGACTTTATATCAACTTTTGAGCAATTAACCACCCGTATAGAGAACTTAACAGATTCTTTCTATAAAGAATGTTTAATTAGTGGCCTCAAGGAGGAGATTCAAGCACAAGTCAAAATGTGACGTCCTGCTACCTAGTTGGAAGCGTTTGAGAGGGATCTAGAAGCAAAGATAGTGATCAATGCACAAACCGAAAAACCCTCTTCCGAGGTTAGTTCCTCTAGAACAACCCCTACTCATCTCTTTAAAGTACAAAGGTTGTCTCCAACAAAAATGGAAAACTGCCAATGGCATGGAATCTGTTATAATTGTGATGAAAAATATGCTCTAGCTCATAGGTGTAAAGAACAAAAATTGTTCCAAATTGTTATGACACTCCATCCCTAATGAAGATATAACTACTGAAGAGACACTAGAGTTACCAATTGAAGACACCAACACTCTGACTGAGGTAGATATTGAACCTTGATTATGTTGGGATGTGTTATATTCTTTGCAGGACTAGCTATAGGGTCTGCTATGTTGCACTGAGTGCACAAGGGGGTTTGAGGGAAGCACCCCCGAGAAGTTTTTTGCCACGAGAAACATGTCGCCTGTTTTGCCTCATTTTTCATGTGACCTAGATTTTTGTGTCCATTGTTGGGTGGTTTTTCGGCACATGGTTTTTTGTCAATGGTTTTCTATTTCCAGTTAAGGAATTAGGGTGGTTGACTAATCCAGGTCATTGGGTTAGGGTTTTGTATTTCGTTGGATCCTATATGTATATTGTATTGTAAACAATTTATGATGAGTGAATGAATATAGAATATGTTGGTTTTCCCGGTTTGGGTTTCCAGGGGAAAAATATTTCTGTAATGTGTGCATTTTCCACTGTATATTTTATGTTCTTTTATTGAAAATATGTTTGTAGTAAATAATTGTACAAGGTTAAAATCTACAGATTCCCTCAAGAAAAACCCCTAATCTCCTTACATGAATTATTGGGCATTTAGACTCCACAAACCTTGAAAATTATGGGCTACATCAAGCACCAAAAAATTGTTGTCCTGGTTGACAGTGACAGTACTCAATTTCATTCACAAGGTAGAAGAAACCCCATTATTTTGCACACCCAGTGCACAAATTTCAAATCATGATCGCCCATGGAGGTATGATGAAATGTGGGGGTAGATATGAGAATGCCAAACTCCAGATGGGAGACTATTAGCTCAAAGCCCATCTATTTTCCATCGATATGGGTGGTTGTGATATAGTATTGGGAGGGGGGGGGGAATGGCTATGCACATTGGGAACAATCACCATGGATTTCAAGGAAATATATATTAGTTTCACTAAGGAAGGTCATGCACACACCCTTTGAGGGATTCAGGAAGGCCCTCCTGAAATAATGTGCTCTCATTGTATGGAGAAGTTACTAAAAAAATGTCACTCTAACATTATTGCTCAATTTAATGCCATACAGGTTATGGAAAGTCTGACAGAAGAAATCCATATAGACTTGTAGTTGGTCCTCAACAAACATTATCAATTCTTAGAGAAAACGAAGAGTTTATCCCCTTCTCATGGAGAACATGACCATAGTATTCTTCTGATTCCAGGAATTCAACCACCAAATGTACATCCTTATCAACACACTTTTGCACAAAAGAATGAAATAGAAAAGACCATTCAAGCACTATTGAAGGAAAAGATCATACATCTAAGTACAAGCCCTTACTCATCACGAGTAGTCATAATGTTAAAGAAGGAAAATACTTGCCGCATGTGTCTTGATTGTAGTGCTCTCAATAAGTTGATGAAAAAGGACAAAAAAATTCCTATGCTAGTTATAGATGATCCTCTGAATGAACTTTATGCAACCAATTTTTTCACTAAGCTTGATTTGCGTTCATGATACCACCAAATCAAGATGAATGAGATAGACATCCCTACAACAACCTTCTAGACACATGAAGGTCATTATGAGTTTCTAGTGATGCCTTTTGATTTTTGTAATGCTCCATCCACTTTTTAGAGCCTCATGAATAATATTTTCAAACCCTTCCTACACAATTTTGAGCTGGTCTTCTTCGATGATATCTTGATCTATAGTAAAGAATGGGAATCACACATAGAGCATTTCGATAATTCCTTGCAACTCTTGAGGGACAACCAGTTATTTCTGAAGCATTCCAAATGTGCTTTTGGGGCTCCCAAAGTTGAATATTTGGGTCACATTGCAAGTAAGGATGGAGTACGAGTTAATCTCAAGAAAATGGCGACAATGAAAGATTGGCTCTGCCCCAAAACACTGAAGAGCTTACGAGGATTCTTAGGACTTATTGACTACTATAGGAAATTTGTGAAAAATTATGACAAAATTGCATCTCCTCTAACTTTAATCCTTGAAAAGAATGCCTTTATCTAGAGCAAGGTAGCATAACAGGATTTTGAGGCTTTTAAGGATGCCATGTGCACTACTACAATATTAGCGGTGCTTGATTTTATTAAAATTTTTGTCTTGGAATGTGATGACTTAGGCAGAGGTCTCAGAGTAGTCATGATGCAAAAAGGAAATCCCTTAGCATTCACCATTGAACGGTTGTGTTACCACAATTTGGGGAAATACACACATGGGAAGGAAATGATGGCTATCCTTCATGCAATAGAAACTTGGCACCTATATCTCATAGGGGGGTGTTTCCAAATCAAGATTGACCATCATAATCATAAGTACTTCCTCGAACAATGATTGTCTTCACCAAATAAACATAAGTGGGTCACCAAGATGTTGTGGTATGATAAGAAGGGTAAAGAAAATGTTGTGGCTAATGGTTTATCCAGACAA
This sequence comes from Picea engelmannii, assembly GCA_009831015.1. Lineage (NCBI taxonomy): Eukaryota > Viridiplantae > Streptophyta > Pinopsida > Pinales > Pinaceae > Picea > Picea engelmannii. The sequence continues at coordinate 214,016 of ML788955.1, forward strand.
TTTGAGGAAGAGGGATCACTCCTTTCATTATCCTTACCAACTCTAGGATGGATCAAGGAAGCCGTCAGGGAATGGTTGGAAAACAATACTTTAAGACAACTCATCCAATGGCTTCATGCAGATCCCAACCCACCTAAAGGATATACATGGTAATAAGATACATTGTGGTATAAAGAGTGCATTGTTCTCGCAAAAGACTTGACCTTAAAACAAGGAGTCTTAGAGGAGCTACATACATCACCAATAGAAATTCACTCTTTCATAAAACCTATGAATGAACTAAGCACTCATTCTTCTAGGAAGGAATGAAAACATATATCCAAGATAAAGTAATATCTTGTGACACTTTCCAAAGAAACAAGGCAGAGATGGTGAAGATGCTAGGGGAATTGCAACCACTACTAATCCCAACACAGGTCTGGACTAACATCTCAATGGATTTTATCATGGGACTCCCTCTTTCAAAAGATGCTCATTTTTGTGCCCTAACTCACCCCTACACTCCTTCCTTAGTTGTTCATATCTTCATGGATGATATCTTTAAGCTACACAGTATTCCCACTTCCATTGTCTTGGATCGGGACCCCACATTCACCAACAAATTTTGGTAGGAGCCATTTAAAATTCAAGGTGCATAGTTGAAAATGGGCATTACATATCACCCCCAAACAAATGGCTAAACATGAGTGATCAACAAGCACTTTGAAACCTATTTGAGATGCTTTGTTTCTGAAAAAAAGAAAATTGTTTATTTTAATCGTGTTTTTGAGTTATCTCCTTATAGGTTTACTCAAATTTCAAGTGTGGGAACTCGTTGGACACAGAATTAAATTTTGCATTCAACGAGTACCCACTCTTCATACTTTATGGTGGGATAAACTAGAAATACATGATTTTTTTCATGTATTTCTAGTTAATCTCACTGCAGGTCTATCAAAAGTATGAAAAGTGGGTACTCGTTGGATGCAAAATTTAATTTCGCATCCCACGAGTGCCCACACTTGAAATTTGAGTAAACGAGAAGATGCCACATGGGATTACATTGGGTGAAATTTGAGGTCTAAAATGAACCTCCTAAGGAAAATAATAAAATAATAGTTAAAATAATAAAATAAGAGATGGATTTTCAAAGGGAAAAAAAGAAATTTGTTTGTTTTAACCATGTTTTTGACTTATCTCCTTATAGTTTTACTTGAATTTCAAGTGTGGGCACTCATTGGATGCAGAATAAAATTATGCATCCAATGAGTACCCACTCTTCATACTTTTGATAGACCCACAATGAGATAAACTAGAAATACATGAAAACAATATTTTTTTTCATGTATTTCTAGTTTATCTCACCATGGGTCTATCAAAAGTATGAAGAGAGGGTACGCGTTGGATGCATAATTTAATTCCACATCCAACGAGTGACCACACTTGAAATTCGAGTAAACCTATATGGAAATAAGTAAAAAATATGATTAAAAAAAAGTCATTTTATTCATTTCTCTCCAAAAATAATATTTATCCTTATGGTTTACATCATCTTGAATCCTATTGGTTCTTTTAAAATTGATTTTGATAGTACATTTTTTCTTTTTGAGACCCATTGTTTACTTCAAAATTCCCCTAATGGACAAGGATTCTACAACAATTTTCTCACCTTCAACCTCGAGGACAATGTTTCTTTCGAAGGGGAAGGGCATATTAGGGTCCTACCCTAACTCCCATACTTTATGGATGTATAAGGCCATCTTCCTTGAATAAGGCCCACCAAATAGTTAGTTAATTGTCGCTTATTATAAAAAAGGTCATCTTCATTAATAAGCTCCCAATTAGTTAGTAGGCCCTCATTATAAGTGAGCCCATAGGTAGTTAAGATTCGCTATTTATAGCTATATATTGAGTAAAAGGTTATGTAATGTTTTCTCAATAATTGTTATTGTATTTAGAAATTTCCTTTACGTGGTTTCCCTCTTGAAGAGGAAAGTGAAAATAACGCTCTATTTTTTTTATTATCAAGAGATATTTCTTAGGGTTTATCTATTTTCTCGTGTTCTTTGGTTTATTAGTACATTTTAAGTGATTGCTCTAAATTTTTGGGGTTAAGTACATTATAAATAGACCAATTTTGAAGAGGGGCTTTCTTATTGACCCTTTAAATATCTTTGATTCACTTTGACTCCATTGCCCTTGTTCGATTTGGCACCGTTACCACACAATCTAGCACCTTAGTGCAAAGCCTTCACAAGCTACCAAGACTAGTGGAACATTGGAAGATGCCACCACTTTCACCTAAGCAACAACTTCTCTCATGGTTACACATGGAGGTTAATACCCCCCGCAACTACCATAATATCAACACTCCCTCCTAGCTAGGGAGGTATTAAAGGTATTGGTCTTGAGCACAAACAAACCATTCAATCGGTAGCATCATCATAGCCACACGGACTATCTCATGATCATGTAGATCAACTCACGAGAAACATCATCACTATTAGTATCATCTGATAGCATCAACTGCGTCATCCCTCGAATCCATACTCCATATGATTAATCGGGAATGATGTTGGATAAGTCACTCACTCCACAGAGTGATACAAGAACCATTCTTCTAATCTGGACATATGTCCTAGAAGAATAATTGTTTCAACAGATGCTGGAAGCCACACCATGGACTACAAGGACTATTCTTCTAATACGTCCTAGAAGAATGACTATCCTAGACCATTTTCCACAAGGAGAATATCTATCCACCAACAATTTGAATTGCATAGACCATTCTCTGCCTGGATAATGTCTGTCCATCAACACACTAACTATCCATCTAGATGGAAATCATCTCCAACACTAGTGGTAGTCTCCATGGAAATAAAAACAATTTCATTCAATAGAACACAATTGTGTCTATCCATAATATCACACAACTACTATCCAGTGGTACACAACCACACCTAGTAGCACACAACTACTAACCAGTGACACATAGTCACAACCAATGGATCACATCCACCACAGTAGCATACAACTACTGTCCAGAGACATACAGTCTCCACAACAATCATACCATATGATATCAACAATATCATGATACAAACTGAGTCATCTAGGCCATTCTTCCACTCACATTGGTGAGATTTGGAAGAGCATCTGCCCTCGGAAAGTAAAACATCAGCCATGGGCTATCTAGACTATTATTCCCAAGAATAGAAGAATAATTGTCCCTAATTTCTTAGCCTGGACCATTCACCTAACTGGGCCATTCCTCTGGCACTAATCATAGTGCAACCTGAAGAGAATGAGTCTGCCCTAGGGAATGTATGTCCCTGGTCATTGAACCTGGACCATTCACCTAGCTGGGCCATTCCTCTGACACTAATCACATTGCAACCTGGAGAGAATGAGTATGCCCTAGGGAATGTCTGTCCCTGATTGCTGAACCTGGACCATTCACCTAACTAGGCCATTCCTCCAGCACTAATCACAGTGCAACCTGGAGAGAATGAGTATGCCCTAGGGAATGACTGTCCGGACCATTTCCTATGGAAATGATTGTCCTGCACCAACCTCCAAAACAAACCATTCTTCGAAGCTGCTCACAACTGTGAACTTCGAAAGAATGACTACCTGGCGAGGCAGACCATTCTACTTGACCACTACTCAGAGTGACTGCCAAGAAGAATGATTGTCCTAGACCATTCCCCCACACTGGCCACAAGGGGAATCATTGTTTATGGTACATCAACAATCTATCGGACCATTTTCATTACAAAAATTATTGTCCAATATGGACCATTGTCCAAACTGGAAAATGCATGTCCATCAGAAATCTCGAACCACTTTCCAGACTGGAAAGGAACTTCCCAACCTGAACCATTTTCCAAAATGAAAAATGATTGTCCATAAATCAATAACATATCACTGCTCCCTCCCAACCTAGGTGTAATAACTTCCTTTTTCAATAAGGAAGTCATCTCCACGAGCCCCAACTTGTCCCTCAAGTACACAAACTTTTCATCTTGGACAGAGGCTTTTACCAAGATATTCGCTATCTGCTCATCTGTGGAGATACGCTGGAGAACCACTTCTCCCCTATGGACTTTATCACAGAGAAAATAATGCTTGATCTCAATGTGCTTCGACCTGTCATGAAACATCGAGTTCTATGAAAGATTCACATAGCTCTGATCATTACAATATATCATGGTCGAATTCAACACTTGATCAGACAATCCATAAACCAACTTACGGAACCACACTACTTCCATACAAGCATCACAAACTACAATATACTCTACTTCTATAGTGCTGAGTGAAATAGACTTTTGTTCCCTGCTATCCCACGACTTCGTGGCAAAGCTCAAACTGAAACATATCCAAATAGCACTTTTTCTGTCATCTGCACTCCTTGCCCAATCTGAATCGATAAATCCATGTGGTTCTATATCATAACTCAAACGTCCCACAAGGAAAATATTTGACTGAATATTATCCAAATACATTAACGGGCCAATCAATTGTTGATACAGAGATGGGTCTACTGGATTAGAGTATCTCAACTTCAAATTTGTCATCATGGGAGTTTGCCATGGATTTGCAATACATCATCCTGGACTTTTGAGTAACCATTCTGATACACTTTCTCTATCATAGGAAGTTTTCGCCATGCTTCTGCTGTATATGAGATACTCTACATCAAGTTGCTTGAATCCATACAAGGTCTTCTTCCATCTGCATACATGGTTCTCTTTCTGGTATACAACAAAACCTTGAGATTTATCTACATAAGCTTCTTCCTCAATTTCTCTATTGGGAAGAACAGTCTTTTACATCCAACTGATGTAAACTTCAATCCATGGATACTGCAAGATATATAATAGCTCAGATAGAGGTATATCTCGTTTACTGGAATAGGTTGTCATCATGGTCTTCTCCCTCCTTCTGGAAGAGCCTCTAGTTCTGAATCTTGTCTTGTATCTATCAATGCTTCCATTCATAAGTCTTTTTCACAATTTCCTACATACATTGTTCTACATCATAACTTCCATTCCTTCTTCTTGACTACTTCTAGTGGGTTCAAACCATGTTGGTAGTCTTATGATTCTCGGTATAATAACTGGTTGTTCTGGCTTTTCTTTCTTTCTTCGAATCTTCATGTTCTTCCTCATGTTCCTCTTTAGCTTTTGGGTCCATGGAGTCTTCTATAGATTCCATGCCCTGCCTTCCTGAAGATTCCAACTTCTTCCTTTCATCATAGGAACATAGATGTAGATGGACAACCAAGGATACTTAAGGCTTATTTTTTAAGAAGACTTCTTCTAGAGTCAAACTGAACACGTGTTGCTTATCATGGTTGCTACTTCCAATGGGGAACATGAACATATACTTTATAATCTTCACAGATTTCTTCAATGGATCATATCATTTAGGATTAGCTCCCTCCTAATCCCAACTTCATTCATGAATGCATGTTTTTCTTTGGAATTCTGTAATCAACTCCCTCCATCTAAGACAATCCATGCTTCCATCTGCATCCTTATTGCTTTCTACAAAGTGTCACAAGTTTTATTCTAGTTTCCTCTTGATTACCGACTTCTTTCTTGTATGATTCCTTTTGGGTCTCTTCAAGTTTGATTATGATTGTGGCCCATCTAGCAGTTGTTACTTATATAATAGCTTCCACAGGAATTGTCACCAAATATTGTCAATGCACTTCATCTTTTTCATGTGTATTACTTTACTTGTAATCATCGTAATAACAATCCTTATCTTGTTATTCTTCCATAGGTATTGTTTCATTGACCATCTTATCTTCTAAGAAATAGATATGCATGATATGTACAGGAACTACATAAACATGGTATGTACAAGAACTATGTTATAGAAGAATGTTGTTACCTTGACTAGAAGAAGAAGTTTGTTTTATCATGCTTGGCTTTCTTTAAGGGTTCCCTTTCTTCGACAACTGATGCTTCGTGTGTTTTCTTCCTTTTCTTTAACTCAAGAAAGTGGTTCCTGTAGTGACCATATTTTCGACAGTTGAAGCATTGTATTTTTGACATATCCTTTTCTTGATTTGGTTTCTTCCTTAAGCCAAACTTCCTCTTATTCCTAAAATTCTTGAAATTTGTTGTGAAGGTTTGATCATCATATTTCTTTTGGGATTTTTCTTTTGCGCTAATTCTTGATTCTTCTTGTGCACAACAAGTCCAAATTTCTCCAAATGTGGGATACTCCTTTCTTATGTTCATGCTTGTGGCAAATGCATCCCATGTCTTGGGAAGGCCATTGAGTACTATATTTACTAGTTCCTTTTTTGAAATGATTTCTTCAATAGCTTGTAGTTGATCTCTTAACTGAGAGATTCTTACAAAGTATGATGTTATGTTGTCATCATCATTCATTTTCATGCCACATACCTCATTCTTCAGACTCATCACATGTCCAATGTTTATGACTGAGAATAGGTTAGTTAGGGCATCGTACATACTCTTAGATGAGTCAAGATGAGAGATGTAGGGTATCAGGTGGTCTTTTATAGAGTCCACTATGATGCTCATAGCATTGATGTCATTGTCCTTTAACTTCTCCACAACTGCAACATTATGAGGCTCCTTCTCTTTTCCTGCTTCAAACTATGGTTCCATGATCTTGCCTTTAACGATATCCAACACTTTCTTCTTGGCAAGGATATGGTCAATCCTTGTCCTCCATGCTTTGAAGTTATAAGCCCCTTCTAACTTGTTTTCTGACTTCATAGAGTAAGTCATGACTGCTTTGACTTGGTCAACCTTTGACTTTGACCAAAAACTCAAACTTGACACACTGGCTTGCTGAGAGTACCAGGAGGTGCACTAGGCTAGGGCGCACTAGGCTATCCAAGAATTGGGTCAAGATCTTCACTTAAGGTGCCTTAACAAGAGGGTTAGGGTTTCGTCGTTGCAGCAAAACGTTAACTGCAACTGCGACTGCAACTGTAACTGAGAAAATCCTCCCAATCTATCTTCTAGCAGTTAGATTGTCCGAAGATAGTGTGGGCCCATAACTTGTTAGAAAAATAGGTGTGCTCGTTTCTCCATAGACAATATAGCAATATTGTCACCCAACCATAGGCACAAAGGCCACCCCCGAGCACCTTAACCTTGATAGACAATAATTTCAGAAGCAATACAATAGCCAACCAAGGTAACACACCTTTCTCCAAGTCTAGCGCACCAAGCAAGAATAAACAAAGACCAAGCAAAAATTCCAAACCATAACCAAGAGAAAGTCCAAGCCAAAACCAAAATGCCCGTTGTTGCATTTGCAGCTGTAGTTCCTCTCCAAACTTGCGCACCACTAGTCTTAAGCAGTTGTGAGTGTGAGAGTGACAAATGAGCTCTAGCACCCTCTATTTATACTGCTCTATCTCACTTGATTGGGCCGAATTCTCTTTCTTGGGGCTAATAACTCAATATTAAATATTCTCTTGAGCTGACTTGTCTTATAGGGTTATTATCCAACGTTTTAGGGTTTCTCTTGCTTCCCGAAATATTCTAGTCTTGTCAATGGTTACATGTGGAGGTTAATACCTCCCGTAGCTACCATAATATCAACAATGTCTACCCAATTCACCACCAAAAATATGTATCAATCAAGTGAAGGATAAGGTGGTTACTCAAGGTAAATTCTAGATTTGGTTAAAAGTGTTTTAAGGCTAATTTAGGGGATTTATCAGGTAACAATCTCATGCTCCCCAAAACCACTCAAATATGAAATTACTAATGGTTGTTTTAAAACTTGCATACATGATAGGAAATTACTGCAGTAGACAAGTTACAACAACAATACAATTTAACCCTCAAAATGAATTATAAATCGGTAGAAAATAGCGCTAAAATAATGAATCTGAAATTTACTAGGAATATATAAAACAACTAAAACAAGATGCCTAGCCCTAATTATACATGGCAAATTTTATGGTAAAAGATGATTTTAGGTCAAACATGCAAGAAAACCCTAGAATTTTAGGTCAAGAATATGTGAGAAACCCTACAATTTTAGGTCAAAATATGCATGAAAACCCTAGATGGCTAGGTTTTTTATGGCTGAAAATTAAATGTAAGCTAAACAAATCTCTAAATTTACCCTAAAACATTGATAAAAAAATGAAGTTTCAAATTTTAGATTGACTAGATGGGAGAAGACTAATGCCTATTTTTTGGGGTCATATGGGGTCAACTAAGACCTCCCTTGAGAGGATGTAAGTAAATACAGGGTTATATCTAAGGTTGTCCACTACAAACCCTATAAAATCCACCCAATACCTTACGAACTTCAAGACAATTCAAGGGAATATACTCCACTAGTAATCTTCTAAGGGTTTTGAATGAAGGGATTTGTCCAAGAACAATATGA
>ML788955.1:235834-246030 GCA_009831015.1 Picea engelmannii
TCTTGGTCCCAGACCAAGAACCCAATGCCCCAGGCATGGGTACCCTGGACCCAGTCCAGGGGCCCTAGACATATCTAGGGTCTTTATCAATCTTGGTCCCAGACCAAGAACCCAATGCCCCAGGCATGGGTACCCTGGACCCAATCCAGGGGCCCTAGACATTGTCTAGGGTCTTTATCAATTTTGGTCCCAGACCACATACTCCAGGAGTGCACTGGGGGCCCCAGATCTCGTCTAGGGTCTTAGCCATCCTCCAGGAGAATGGCTCTCGCAGCTGCTTATAAATTTAACAATGTCGTCCATTAAAACCATCCTCATTAAGACAAAAATTGCTAGAGAGCGCAGTCCCATTGTTTACCAACGGCCCTAGAAATTCCATTAGTTTGTATAAGAAATAAAAGTTCAACACATAAGTGGAAAAAATAGAGAATCAAGTTAGCGTGCACGTATTTTAAATAAACCAAAGTCAAAAAAATACATATAGCACTTTATAATAGATTTAATGTGGCTGGCAAAAGGATGCTATAATCACGAAAATAGCAAGCTAGTTTCATCATTTGAAGATTATTCAGAGATTTGTAAAACTAAAGTGTTCCCCACTTTCGTTGTTACCGCGAACATAAAATGGGAACCTATGTTACACTGGTTTCCAGAACAGGGGAATGGTGGGGACAGCGGACTAGTGTCTGGGATGACTAGAACACACCTCCAAATTCTTCAAGGGACGACAAGTTGGGAATGACAAAATTATATAATTATATATATATTAAAAAAATAAAAATTCACCATAAACATGAATGATAAAATTATAACATTGAAATAGAAGTTAGAACTAGTTGACTGCATAAATAATAAATATCAATTATAAAATCAGATTCAAATTACAACATTCTAATAAATTATTATACTCAGATATATCATATTGTCCAATCATCAAAATCAATTGTCAAAACTGAACAGACATGCCCAGAATGTCTCCGATACAGCCAGCAAGTCCCTGTGTCGCCAACGAAGTCCCCGGCATTGATTTGAAACTGTTAATTTCCAAGTTATCTCTACACTCTTAAACAGGATTTAACTAATCTAGCAGTAACGGCAGGCAAGCAATGGTTCTATCTCTGATCCATATAATACACAAGATCAAAAATTTGGCAATGAAAGCCACTGGCGTGAAGATTTGTCTTTCACTCTAACAGCCCTATATATTCCATGGGTCCAAGGGGCAGTGATAAGTTGCAGGTGGATGTCAATGTTAATCTTATCCATCTTCGACAAAGAACTGATAAATTTCAAGTTTTCCTACTCAAATGCGGAGGATTCGAGCTAGTTTGTAGACCTGCAGTTGGTGGTTCAGTAAGTGATTCATTATCAGTAGTAACAAGCAGCAGCATATATCAAATCAGAACACACATAACTTTAGCTTTATACTCAAATACCTGAGAACTTTGTTTAGGCAGGAACAAACATAGTGTGTTTGGTAAATTATCGGTCCTGCAAAATGAGCATAGAACCAGTCAAAATAAGTTCAATAGAAAGAGATAAGTGAAAGCACTTAAGTTCAACATGTGTCCAATCAGAAGCAAAAAGCAAACAGAAGAACATTAGAAATCAGAGAATACATTGTGAAACCAAAAACAGCAAAAAACATAGCGTTCACACATTTGACTTGGGAATCAAGAGAAATAATAATGCTTGCCTTTTTCGTACAGTTCTTTGAAGAGTTTGATCTGATTTAAGATGACCTAGTCCACCATATAATGTTTCATCACTGTCTAATAAAACCAATAAAACCTGTGGCAGAAYATTGCATGCACTGGGAAAATTAGCTGCTAAATTTCTGTAGCAAGCAAAAGCAGACAAATACAAGGTGAAAGATTATTGATATTTAAATACAACACAAGAAGTTTTATGCGACACTGTTCAACAATATTGACAAATGTGTAGTCAGAAGTTCGATTACAAAGATGTTGGCATAATGAAATTGCTACAACAATCATAATAGAAACTACAAAATCTTTTTGCTGCAACCATGTTTTTGTTGGATCTCTGTATTAAGGCGGACAAAAACCTGCAGTGGTTCATCCACTTTCGTTTATGATATTTCAAGCATATATAAGAGCTATACATTTCTAAAATATACAATATGGCACATAAACACAAGCAACTAACACGCAAATAAAGTAAAAAAATCTCTTCTTTTGACATTAATTGGATGAAACTCGGATTAAAAGACAAGGATATGCACCTCAAGCTTTAAATTTGCATAGATCATATTCTCAGTCTCCCATTTATTAAAAAGAAAATATTCTATCATGCTAAATAGAAGAATTCTATAATGATACTCCTTATGGTTTTATTATTCATTTAAGAATGCTTCTAAGACATCTTTTCTAACCTAGAAGTAGGCTTGAGCATGCATGTTAGTTGATGTGTTACATCCTTTTTTTCTCCAATATGACCATCACTTGAGTGTCTTGAACACGTTTTCCAACAAGGTTGTGGATGCCGTGACATTTCCATTGTGGGATTGCATGCATGCCCCCGGGGATGGCTTAACTTTAATTTTGCAATTGTATAAATTGTCGTGAAGGCATTGTTTGTCACATCTGTTCTCCTTTAAGTTAACACCTAGGATAGTCTAGTACTAGTACTTAACAACTTGAAGCTAATAATTGTTCTTTGCACACTAGTGCCAAGGAGACACATTGTGTACTAGTATAAACTGTTGTGAAGGCATTGTTTGTCACATATGTTCTCTTTTAAGTTAAAACCTAGGATAGTCTAGCACTAGTACTTAACTAATTGAAGCTAATAACTGATGTTTGCACACTAGTGCCAAGGAGACACATTGCGTTCCTGTTGTGAATCCCTGAGTAGTGGTAGACATAAGTAGAAAACCTATGACTTGCTTGCAGAATGTGATCTTGACAATATGAATGCTCTCTAAAACATTAACTGGAACGAGATATCAAAGTTATAGATAAACTGGTTAGTTGTGTACTATGTTACCAAAAATGAGAAAAGTGAAACAAAACAAGAAACAGGTTTGGTATGCAAAACAGAAATTCCCAGCCCTCATTACTAGAAATGATTTAGGGTTTTTAATATATATGCAAAAATAATTAAAAGTAATAGATTTTGCAAATCGTTCGAATTTCTACACAGAGATATCATATTCATATTCATAACAAAAACTGGGCCATCCTTAATAGCATGACTCATATCCATGCCAGAAAGTTTGCAACAAAGCAAATATCAAAATGTTCAAACTTGATTGTTCAGTTCACAAGTGATAAATCAGTACACAAATAGAATCATATTCGAATTGCATCTCAACATTTGGCTCTTCTAGTGCGAAAGAGACAGAGCGACTACCTTTGTTAAACTTATAAAACCCACCAACATAATTTACTTGCCAATAATTTAACTCTCAGATTTAGCAAAATTCTAAGTCTGAAAATTATGTAGAAAATTACAGCCGAGTTTTTAACATATTTGCACAGCAGAAAATAACATGAAACCAAGCACATAAAAAACAGACACCAGAAATTTTACCCTGGAAACCCCAGTGTGGGGAAAATCAGCAAAGAGGGGATTTTATTATGGCTTCAGAGGAATAATTTAAAGCAGAAATTTCTCAGAAATTCTTACAACCTAGTCTTGGTCTTTTCTGGAACTGCTCTGCCCAGCAAATCGGCCCCTTCCTTGGCTGTCCTGTACGGCCCTGCTCGGCCTCTTGCTGTCTATAGCTGTACAAGCCTGTACGGCCCTGCTTGGCTGTTGCTGTACGGCCCTAGCACTCGGCCTCTTTTGGAGCAGTCGTACAGCCCAGTTCGCGGCCTGTCTGGCTGCTGCTGTACGGCCCTTGCTGCGGCCTGTTCTTGCTGCTGGGTATGGCCAGAACTCGGCCCCTTCCCTCTGCTGCTCGGCCCAACTCACTCGGCCTATTTCCTTGCCACCAGGCTCCACCTCTTCCTCAGCCAAAATCTCCCTCTGCTCTTCTCAGCTCAAGTGTGTGCTCACCCTTTGACTCAGCCTACTTTTATCTTTTCACTTTACTCTATTTCCCTCTCTCATGAACTTTCTAGAAGAATCTGGAAAATTCACTTTAAGTGAAATATATATTTCCTCGAGTTAAAACTTATGAAATCAGGGCAAATAAAGCCAATAAAAATTAAGTGATAATTTTTATGTTTTTTCTAAGTCAAGACTCAAAACTTAGGATAAAAATAAAATGTTGATTTGGGTCATAATTAATTGTCTCCAGCATGCCTGGACACTTAGGCCTATGCTGAGACACCTTCCAAGCTACAAATTTAACACTCCCTCTTAGTGAGGAAGGTGTTCTGCACCACCCCCAACTTGTCCTTGAAGAAGACAAACTTGCCTTTCGTCAAAGCCTTCGTGAGAATCTCTGCAACCTGTTCACCTGTAGGCACATACTATAGCTTCACTGTCCCCTTCTGCACACAGTGCCTGATGAAATGAAATCTGATCTCAATGTTTTGGATCTATCATGGAACACAAGATTTTCAAAGAGCTTGATGCAACTTTGAATGTCACAGTGTATGATAGTAGTCTCCAACTCCTGCCCAAACAACCCCATCAGTAGCTTTCGAAGCCAAATGGCCTCACATGCTACTAAGTTGGATGCCATGTACTTTGCCTCAACAGAGCTCAATGCAACTGACTTTTGTTTGCTTCCGAACCAAGAAACAACTCCTGATCCCAAGTTGAAACAACACACTAAAGTGCTTTTCCTGTCAATTGTGTTGCCTGCCCAATCTGCATCTGTAAAGCTCATCAGCTTCACTCCATCTCCCTGGATATAACTTAGCCCATACTCAATTGTGCCATGCAGATAGCTCAGAACATGCTTTGTTGTCACCTAGTGTACTCTCCCCGACTCAACCATGAACTGACTGAGTGTGTTAATTGCAAAGCATATATCCGGTCTAGTGTTGACCAGATACATCAGAGAGCCAATCAACTTCCTGTATAAAGTAGGGTCCACTGTCTTTGATCTGGAAGCATCAATCTTCTTCTAGTTGGTCACCATGGGCGTAGACATAGGCCTGTGGTCCTGCATACCAAACCTCTTCAGAATCTCCACTACATACTTCCCCTGTCCAAGGAAAGTATGACCATCTCGCTGCCACACCTCTAACCCCAGAAAGTAGTGCATCAACCCCAAATCCTTCATCTCATACTTTGAAGCAAGGTCCCTCTTGCACTCTGTTGTGAGCCTCTTTGAACCTGTGAGAAACAAGTCGTCCACATATAACACAAGAATGAGTGGCTCACCTCCAACTATGATGTAGTGGAAGTTTGAGTCCACCTCACTCTTGGTGAAGCCCATCCCCTACAAATAGCTATCTATCCTTGAATACCACGCCCTGGGAGCCTGCTTGAGCCCATACAAGGCTCTCTTCAACCTACAAACACGGGAATCCCTCCCTTGCACCTCAAAACCCTCTGGCTGCTCAATATACACCTCTTCCTCAATGATGCCATTAAGGAAGGCCATCTTCACGTCCATCTGGTGGATCTTCCACCCCATCTTAGTTGCAATAGAGATCACGGCCCTGATTGAAGTGTACCTGGCTACTGGGAAGAAATTCTCATCGTAATCAACTCCCTCCTTTTGAGAGAACCCCTTAGCCACAAACTGGGTTTTGAACTTCTCCACACTTCCATCCGCAGCGTGCTTGATCTTGTAGATCCATTTCGAGCCTATCACTGATTTTCCTTCTAGCCAGGGCACAACCTCCCATACATCATTCTTCATGATGGAAGCATACACTTCCACCATGGCATCTCTCCAAACTTGTTGATGTGATGCCTCCTGAAAGTTGGAAAGCTTGGCCCCTAGTAACTCGCTCATCAGAGCCATGTAACTGGAAAATCTCTGCGGTGCTCTACTCTCCTTGACAAAAGTCCTAGGAGCACCCATGTACTCCTGAGCCTCTCGCAAGGTCTGCTCGACCCATCTGGTCTTCCTCCTGGAAGATGAAGGAGTGTCCCGTACTGTTGGAGCCTTCTGCTCCTCACCCTGCTCTAAAGTCTGAGCATCTGTACCTATACCTGTAACCTATGTCGCGTCTTCCTTTTGAGTCTCGAGCTCCTGATCCCCTGTTGTTGCTAGAACAGTACCATGAACCTTCTTAAGGGCTCTATCCTCCTCAAACTTCACATCCCTCCTGACCACTGTCTTCCTCGATGCTGGAATGTAAACTTGGTATGCCTTGGAAGTCTCACTGTATCCAACGAAGATCCCCTTCTCAATAGTGGCCTCAAGCTTCGTCCTCTTCTCTGAAGGGACGTGACAGTAGACTAGGCATCCAAATATCATGAAGTGTCCAATCTACAGTTTCTTCCCTGTAAATACCTCCTGTAAATACCTCCTCTGGAGTCTTCCTCCCCAACACCCTGAGAGGACTCCTGTTCTGTATGTAGACTACAGTGTTGAAAACCTTTGCCCATAAGAACCTAGGAAAATCCTGATCATACAACATTGCCTTTGCAACCCCAATTATGTCCTCGTTCTTCCATTCCACCACCTCGTTTTGTTGAGGGTTGTACGGAACAATCAACTCCCTCTTTATCCTAGCACCTGCATAGAAATCCTTGAAGGCCTTCGAGGTGTACTCACCTCCATTGTCTGATCTCAGTGTCTCAATCTTTCTCCCTGTCTGGTTCTCCACAAGAGATTTGAACTCCTTGAACCGACTGAAGACCTCTTCCTTGGTCTTCATGAAATAGATCCAGGTCTTCCTAGAATGGTCATCGATGAAGGTGACATAATACTCGTACCCACTCAAGGATACTGATGACATGGGCCCACATACGTCTGAGTGTATCAAATCAAGAATGTCTCCTATCCTGTTGTCACTATTTGAGAAAGTTGTCTTGGTATACTTCCCCATAACACGTCCCTTGCATACCTCATGATGCTCTGTGCTAAAGTCTGGAAGGCCAATCACTATCTCCTTGAGCACTTTGAGTGCTCCATGATGGCAATGCGCCATCCTCCTATGCCACAACTCTACCATGTCACAAGTATTGCTCACCAATGCTCGGGCTGGCTCAAACTGAAGCCTATACAACTTCTCTCCCCTGACTCCAATCACTTTGGTTGTCTTGGAATCCTTGGGCCGAATGTACACTCTCCCATCCTGGAATGAGGCCACATAGCCCCTGTCCTCCAAGGCTGAAACAAAAATTAGGTTCTTCTTAGACTCCCTCAACACGTCTCTCACCATCAGTGGCTTCTCAAACTCCCTCTAAAATGTCACTGTCCCATGGCATGTTGCTTGATACTTGGCATTATTTCCCATCTCAATCAAGAGGTCCATCTCCTCCTCCTTCAGACTAGAGGCACCATTGTCAATGTACCAGACTCCACTGCTGGCTCAACTAGAAAGACATGCAATGAGTGAGAACTCACTCTCAAATCTGGTTGCAAAGTCATCAACTTCTATTGAAGCTAAAGATGCCATCTGTGACTTCTTGTTGCCCTTCTTCTTGTTTGGGCACTAGTTGGTAAAGTGTCTTGTTTGTGACAAGAAAAGCATTTAACTTTGCCTAGGTCCTTACTCTTTTCACCTTTTGAAGTCTGACCCCAACTTGAGCCCTTCTTGGCTCTAGTTTTTCCCTTTCCTGCTAGGGCCAGATTCTCCTCATCCTCAACTTTCGGTTGGATGGTATGTGAGGTACCAACTCGAATCTTCTCCTAGGTGAAGTCATCCCATAGCCTCTCCCAGTTAGGAAGTTTCTCCCGTGCTACCACTCCTCGGACAAACACGTCCCACTACTTGGTGAAGCCATTCAAGGCTGTTCTCACCAGCTCAGTCTCATCCACGAATTCCCCTACTGTTGCCAGCTCATCTTTGATCTGAGTGAACTTGGTGAGGTAGGTTGCAACAAAATCTCCTCTGGCCATCTTGGTGCTCCTAAGTTTCTCTCTGAGCATCATCTTTTTACTCTGGTTGTTTGACTGGTACAGTTTAGTCAGAGATTCCCACATCTCCTTGGATTTCTTCTTTCCTGAAAGGTGAGGAATGACATGGTCCTTCACCCCATCAATGATAATTCTTCTTTCCTTCACATCTCTTTTGGTATGAGCCACAAGTTATGTTGGATCAGCTGGGGGTACTATGGTTCCCTCAACGAACTCCCATAACCCCTGCTCCTCTAGCACTAGAGCTATGCGCTCTCTCAATGGACTGAAATTAGAAGCACCCTCCAATCTGTCCTCAAACCTCAACCTTGCAGTTTCCATCTTAACTGCTACCATAGCTCACTCGCCCTCCTAGGTTGGTTATTACTCCTGGTTCACCTGAAATAAAATTGGCTTCTGTATTCAGAGGATAAGCTCCAATACCATGCTAAACTTATAAAACCAAGCAACAAAATTTACTTGCCAATAATTTAATACTCAGATTTAGCAAAATTCAAAGTCTGAAAATTATGCAGAAAATTACAACTGAGTTTTTAACCAATTTGCACAGCGGAAAATAACATGAAACAAAGCACATAAAAAATAGACACCAGAAATTTTACCTTGGAAACCCCAGTGTGGGGAAAACCAGCAAAGAGGGGATTTTATTATGGCTTCAAAAGAATATTTTACAGCAGAAATTTCTCAGAAATTCTTACAACCCAGTCTTGGTCTTTTTTGGAACTGTTCTTCCCAACAAATCGGCCCCTTCCTTGGCTGTCCTATACAACCATGCTCAACCTCTTGTTGGTTGTTGCTGTATGGCCCTAACACTCTACCTCTTTTGGAGAAGTTGTACGGCCCAACTTGCGACTTGTCTGGTTGTTGCTATATGACCCTTGCTGCGGCCTCTTCTTGCTGTTGGGTACGGCCAAAACTCAGCCCCTTCCCTCTGCTACTCGGCCCAGCTCACTCGACCTCGTTCTTTGTTGCCAGGCTCCACCTCTTCCTCAACCAAAATGACCCTTTGCTCTTCTCAGCTCAAGTGTGTGCTCACCCTTTACCTCATTCTCCTTTTATCTTTTCACTTTACTCTATTTCCCTCTCTCATGAACTTTCTAGAAGAATCTGGAAAATTCACTTTAAGTGAATTATTTATTTCCTTAAGTTAAAACTTAGGAAATCTGAGCAAATAATGCCAATAAAAATTAAGTGATAATTTTGATGTTTTTCCTAAGTCAAAATTTAGGATAAAAATAAAATGTTGATATGGGTCAGAATTAATTGTCTCCAGCATGCCTGGACACTTACGCCTATGCTGAAACACCTTCCAAGCTACAAATTTAACAACCTTGACCAGGATCAATAGTATTAGGATTGTTATCGCACAATTTGAACTTGCCCAAATCCTAAGGCAAGTGAATGCAAGATTGGCATAAAGGGGAGTGACCTATCACTGTCACCTTAATAGGAAACCCCTTTCTATTTAGGAGTATATCAAAGTTACCCCAGGGGAGATGTCCCTAGTGACCTAAAGGGCTGATAAGACTAAGGCAAGAATGCAAGAAAACCCCCCTCTCACTGGTCACTCAAGTCAAAAGGTTCTTAAGGTCTTTAAGGGATGAAGCAACGATAAAATGGAGTGTACCTACCCAGAACAAGACAACAAAGAAAATATGGCAGTTTTCAAGTACAAAATATGATGTTAGTGATTCTTAAGACAATGAACCTTCAAAAAATAGGCCAGCTAATATAAAGTTGCAGCAATGTAACAATTTACAACAACAATAAGTATTTTGTAACAGACGCAAAAAATATGCATTGAAATTGCTTGAAAAAGATGAGAAAATGTAGCTTTAACTAGGATGAATGATAATTAATTGTCACAAGCAAATTTGACAATGTCTAGCTAGTGTTTAATGTCACTTATGCAGAGAATTTGCTGCAGTTAGATGGCTGTAGCAATCTTTTGTAACAACAGCAAATTCTAGTGCTCAAAATTGCAAGGAAACACCATGTAAACTTAGTGTTTATCTAGTAGATTGATTGGCAACTGTCACAAGCAATTTCTGAGTGAGCTAGGTGCAAGTTATGTAGGTGAATGCAGCAAATTAGCGTGAATTAGTATGGCTGTAGCAGTGATTTGCAACAGCAGCAAGTTAGTTAATGAATTAGTCTAGTTTAGGGTTAGTAGAAGTTAGCAAAAGCTTCAAGGAAGAGAGTTTGAGTGTTTAATCAATCCTTCAATAAGAGAGAC
>ML788955.1:282908-312293 GCA_009831015.1 Picea engelmannii
CAAGACAACCATAAGATTAGATGACATATTTCAATTATAATGATGACTCATATGAATGGCTGTAAAGAATTGTGTTTACCTTGTTTTAAGTTTATACATCGGTGATGCATTTGGATTTTGTAAACATATACTAAAATGCCATTCCATTGAGAAATCCATAATTGTCATTACGCAAATCGTTAGCTTTGTTGGAGTATTAGAACTCAAATACTATTAGTAGCCATAAATGTTAATGTTTAACAAAGGTTACATTTAATGTGAAGTTAGCAACATTAGTTTTCATTTAGAGCATAATTACAAAACTCATCAAGTTTCACTAGGATTCACAAGTCAAATTCAAATTCACACATAAAATGAGCCAAACTTACTGGTAAGCCAAACATGTTGCTAGCAATGATAACTCATTAAAAACTATAGATTCTAGAGTACTTAGAGATCAATCTCTAACTTGTGTGTAATTACCAAGGTAGGTTTTCAAAGCTCGGTGAGTTTAACTTGCTAGCCTAATGAAAAACTCTATTGGCACCATCCTTAAACTTTTACATGGTATCAAAGCTAAAAAACAAAAACTGTGACTAAAGATTAAATTCTATGCTCAATGTTACCACACAATCTAGCACCTTAGTGCAAAGCCTTCACAAGGAACAAGACTAGTGGAACATCGGAAGATGTCACCACTATCACCTAGGCAACAACTTCCCTTTCTTTAGTGAAGGAGCAAATCCAACACAAGGGAGGGTTCCCTACTATCCTCCAAGAATCCCTAGGCAAGACACAATCAAGTATAGGACCTACTGGTTAGATACTTAATCAACCACCAATGAAGTAAGATAGACAAAGCAAGGATAAGGTGGTGAGACAAAGCAATTTCCAGATTTGAAGAGATGGAGATCTAGGTCAATCTAAGAGGTTTTCCAAGTCAATTCAAGGCTCAAAAGAATCCCCAAATACTACAAATGAAGAAAAAGCCTAGGGCTGTTGTAAAACTTGGAAAAAGATATCAAATTACAGCAGTAAAATAAGCTATTACAGCAGCAAAAAATAGCCCTTTGACAAGCAATAATTCAATGAATAAAGAGGGATAAACAAAGAACTAAATTAGGGTTTCATTAACTACAGAAAATTAAGGGGCATATAACAGCTCTAAAACCCTAGACGTTTTTCCCTAAAAGGTTGTAATAACAATTCAAAAGTACAAATTAGGGTTTTAACAATGTTTATTAGGTCAACAATATACCAAAACATTTTAGTCATTTATGGCTGAAAATGAGAATTTGCTGTAATAAAACCCTAATCCAACCCTAAAAAAGTAAAAGCAAAGTATAATTCAGAAAATAATGATTGATTGAACGGAAAGTGACTAGTGCCTACTATATTTTTTGGGCATATAGTGTCAATTGAGAAATGAGTAGATTTTTTAGGGTGATACCTAGAGGTTGTTCACTACTAACCCTAAGAGATCCTCCTAAAATATTAAGAACAATTCAAGAGAAGGTTCTTCACTAGTAACCTTCCAAGAGCTTTGATAAGAAGGGCTTGTTCAAGAATAATCCAAGAGAACGCTCAACCAACACTAGAGAAACAACATTACACTTAAATGCATTCATAAACAAAACCACAAGATAAAAAGAGACCATTTGCTCAAGAAATCTTTCATCCATCAAAGCCCTAGCAATGAACATCCATGTAGTAGCAAAGAATACACAAGCACATCTTCTCCAAAAAATCGCTCTAACTACCCACTCATAGCATTTTTCAAAAGAGAGAATGTAGAAATAGACAAATAGTGATATATCTCCACAAGTAGCAATATTTTACAAGTGAGAAGTGCTTCTCTTATTTATGTGAGATACCTAGCACCCTTCTCACATAATAGAAGCCCTAAAAACATAAAATAATGCCTTTATCTCTCTCAAACCCTAGAGTTAAGAAAAAAATACATAAAAAATACACGATACATGAGTGGATAGGTCACTAAGACCCCTAACAAAGCCTTCAAGATGAATTAAAGTAGTTCAAAACTCAAATCGTCCCTCATAAATGTTCTCTAGATCTCACACGTGTGGCACATGTGGCCTCGTGAAGGAAACAACTCACTCCAAAGTGATGTCTAGGGGCTCAAAAGTGAAACGTTGCCATGAAAGGGTGCAACATTTCATCCCCAAGAGGTGTAATGTCCCATCAAAAGGTGTCGACTCGTTATCAAGAAGCCCAACATATCATCAAAGGTGCCCCATCATCATAAAGGTGCAACGTCCCATCATAGAAGTGCAACGTCCCATCATCAAAGGGTACTATCATCATGGAAAAGGTGCCACATCCTCTCTCCAAGTGCAACATCCTCATATAAACGTCCAACATCCTCTAGAGAAGGTGGAACGCTCTCAATCAAGTGGTGGGGATGGCCTCCATGGAAGTGTGCTAGTAGCCCCTCAATATCCTCCAAAGGATCCAAGTGTCAAGCAAGAATGTAATTGTGTGTAATCCATTATTTGAGGAGAGCCTCATGTAGCCCAATGCATCATGAAGGCCAGAGGCAAGGCACACAACTCAAACACAACATATAAAGTGAGTCATGTCAATGCAAAAGCCATTAGATAGATCTCACAAATCCTCTTCAAACTTCACACTAGCTTCCAAAGTTATGCAATTTGTCAAGTTTAGGTATGGGAGGATCATTATTACCCCCTAGGTGTGCCAGTACCCAAGTTAAGAAGTATGTGCAAAGGAACCAATCAAGGAGTATGCGCTATGGTATGCGGTATGGTTTGGGGTTTACTTCATGGGCGGATTGTCATTGACATGCATGATAGTCATCCTCATTAGCACCTATGTAGAGGGAGTGCTTAGGCAATGAGGTACCTTTCCTCGGCACTGTCTTTCCAAACCCCTATTTGACTTTTCTGTATTGCTTCAACCTTTTTCGAATTTTGACATTTGAATTTCTAAGTCCTTTTGTTAGGTATGCATCCTGTTATCCCCCACTTTTAGGGATAACTAGGAGATCATGTCTCCTAGGCCCACAGGTCCTAGACATGGAGTACCGAGAGCAGGATTGACTTTAGCATGGCCCTAGAGGGCCCACCTTTTCTTTCTTCCAACATCTTTATCTTAGATATCATTTTCGAGATTAACTGCGTAGTGTAAGTCAATAATCTATGACCCATATCCATGAGTATTAGTCGCAACTGACCAATAATTCTCATGATTTGAATAGTCCACTTAGCACTCATTGCATCGGGTGATGCTCACAGGGGTGAAGAAATGGGATTGAAACCAACGAGATCCTATGCGATTCATTTCGTTGGTTGCAATCCCATTTCTTCACCCCTATGAGCATCACCCGATGCAATGAGTGCTAAGTGGACTATTCAAATCATGAGAATTATTGGTCAGTTGCAACTAATACTCATGGATATGGGTCATAGATTAATGACTTACACTACGCAGTTAATACCGAAAATGATATCTAATATGTTGCACTGCGGAAGCCCCTCTATGCATCTTTATCTTGTCAGCAGTAGCAGCATCCATCACCATCGGCTTGGTCCTGTGTCAGAGATGGTTCTTGCTCCATGAGGTAATTAGTCCAAGTATCATGGTATGTGTCACTTTGATCATCAAAACCCTTGAATATGTGCATATGATTCCTTTTATTTCTAACGACTGTTTGGATCTTACACTTGCCCACTTGACCATGTCTTGGGGGGATTGACAGGGTGCCCTAGCAAGCCTGTGTTTGTAGGTTTTGGTTTGCCACTAGGGGGATTTATGAAAAGCCATCGTCCGCTCCCATCACAGCACCACTTTTTCATCTTGTTTCCTGCTCACTTATCCTATTCCACTTGTCTGAGCACTGGGTTGACCTATTTTCAGGACTGCACCTTATCTCGTGGGAAGAAGGGGCTAAAAGCCCAGAAGGTAAAAGCAAGCTGGTAAAAGATAAAAGCCTAAGAATAAAACCCCAAGATGCTTCGCCCAGGGATCCCCGAGAAAGCAATAAAAGGATTCTCAGCAAGAAACAAGAGGGACCCAGAAAAATAATAAAAAGACCTGATCAGAGGATAGGGGGTCTCATCACGAGCCAGCCTATTAGGTTCATGGGTACTGTTATCGCACAGTTTGTAGCTAGGTCAAAAGGCTAGAGGATTGAGGCCAAATTGGCGTAACAGGAACCTTCCCCACCCAATGTCACCTCAATGGGGAGGTTCTTTCTGTTTAGAGAGGTTAACCTAGGGAAGACATCCTCGGCAAACTGGGGTTTTGAAGAGACCAAAGTATAAAGATTAAGGAAAAGTTTCCTCCTCACAAGTTACCACCAAAGGTCAGATAATCTGGCTAATAAGCCAATAAAGAAGTGTATTCCCAAAAGAGAACACCTGCCCGGAACAAGACAATAACAATATGTATGCAGGCTATATATCAGTGGGTTAGTACTTCATGTAATTATCTGACATCGATATATAAGCATATGAAATAACAAGTATTAATGAGATCAACGTTTTATCTATATAGCAATGGAAAAGTATTATTTCATCAATAACTATCGAGATGATGTAGCAAACAATATATTCAATCAATCATTCACTCAATAAATGCCTTTAATAATCATCTAATTGCTTATAATCAAAATCTGCTGCGTCAAGATGGAATAACCAACTATGACGTCAACCTAGTTAGGGTTAGCTTAGTTAGTTAGGGTTTCAAAATTTAAAGTTTTGAGAGTTGGTTTGAACACTATCTCTTCAACGTTGTGTGTCAAAGATCAGTGCCTAAGGGTATATGGAGTCATTCAAGGAGAGGACGCAAGGTCGAAGGAGTAATAGGCTAAAGACAAGAGGGAAGGGTTCCAGAGTGTTGCAATGGCAGGGCCTTTGAATCAAAACCCTAGGGGAAAGAGGCTCACTGCAGTGTTGCTTAAGCAAGGCCTCATGCTCTTTCCTCCTTCTTTAGGTCAAACTTGACAAAACGACTAGCATATGAGAAGAGATAAAACAAGGGGATCAAGTGAGGGAGAGTGTTGCAATGGCAAGGCTCTATCACTAAAACCCTAGAAGATGGACGACCCTAGGTGTAGATAACCTAGGCCTAGGACGTCACCCTCCTTTTAACCTTTAAAATCAAAACTAGCTTAAGGGAAGAAGTGAGAAGAGTGTAGCAAAAGCTAGGCTCTTTCTTCCTTCTTCAATGGCTGAAAATTTCTCTCTAAGGGGACATGAGACAAGGACCTACTTGTGTGCTTGTCACCTAGGGTTTTAAAATCAGCAAACTTATAAGTAAATGCAAGATTACTAACCTACAACCATTCAATCAAGAAGTTTTGCAAGAAAAATACTTACATATCATGAAGAAAAGCATGTGCAAACCCTAGTTGTAAACCTTCCTCAAGAGAAATGCCAAATATGCCAAGAAAATCCTTCCATCAACAAGTGCGCCTCCTTTAAAAGACCAAATACCCAAACTAGGGCGCAAAAAATCAGACCTCACAAGTGTGAGTTGTTGTTATGTCCAAATGAGGGAAAAACATACTCAATATATAGTGTATCATGACCCTTTAATTAAAATTAGGTCATTAAAAATAGTCGACAAGGCTACAAACCAAAATCATAATGTTTTTACATTAACTGCTAAGTAAAAGACATAAATGAGCAAAAAGTGAGACGTCAAGCCCCTCTGAGGGAGACGTTAGGCCCTTTTGGGGCTAGTCCAGCATCCAGAAGTCAGACGTTAGCCCTTTTTGGGCTCCTCCAAGCTGCCACACGTGCCAGCCGTCCTATCAAACTGCCACACGCTCAAGGTGACGTCAAGGCCTCCTGGGTGACGTCTTGGTCATCAAAAGGAAAACTTTCCATCTGAAGTGGGTCAACCCCCCTGGGCTAGGCTCAGCCAAAGTGTCCTGGATGGAACGTCCTCCTTCTTCTCATGTGCAAAGGCTCATCCAATCATTGTCCTGTCTATGCCCCTGATGGGGTCCCAGCAACCATCTGATGGGCTCTTCAACCCCATGGAGGTTCGAACTAATCATCTCCCCATGTGTATTGGTCCAACAGGTACCTGTCCGTCAGGCATGGTCCTGCACATCAAAAACATCGCCCTCCATGGGCTCATTAGTCACAAGGATCATAGCAATGTTAATCACATTTCATCATTAATTTTATCAAATACATGTATAAAACCCCTGATACATCATTCAATGGCTCAAAGACATTACAATGACCTACAATACAAAGCCGAAGAAAAAGACAAAATACTCTATTGGGCCAGCATCCATAGAAAAAGGAAAGTCTCCAGAGGGTATCATCCAAGCCATGTAACATGAGGTGATGTGGTCAAGGGATGTCCAGACATACAGGTAGAGTGAAAGACATGGGTGTACGATATTACCTGTGGGTGCCTTTGTAGAAGGCGAGTTGTACTTGTCATGGATGCAATTCTTTCCAAGCCCTTTATTGCCTTTTCTTATTTATTTTATTTCAAGGTCTAACTAGAGGACACTGCCTTAGCGTGGTGACTAGAGCTGACAGTGTTACCCACAAGTACTTTCGCAGAGATGATAAGGCTGGCTCGTGATGAGACCCCCTTCCCTTGGCCATGCAACCAAAGGTCACTGCCCTGGCGTGGTAACCAGATAATGGCAATGTCATACTGCTAGCTACCCATGAACATAATAGGCTGGCTCGTGATGAGACCCCCTATCCTCTTGGCTAGGTTTTGTTTTGTTATTTTTCTTAGGGTCCCTCTTATTTCTTGCTGAGAGACCTTTTATTGCCTTCTCGGGGATCCCTGGGCGAGGCATCTCTAGGTTTCATTCCTATGGCTTTTAACTTTTACCAGCTGCTTTTACCTTCTAGGCCTTTAGCCCCTTCTTCCCACAAGATAAGGTGTAACCCCACAAACAAATCATCCTAATGCCCGGACTAAGGGAATGGGACAGATGAGTGGGAGATAAGATGTAAAAGTGATGATGTGACGGGAGCGGACGATGGCCCTTCAAAATCCCCTGGTGGCAAAACAAAACCTATGGGTACAAGCTTGCTAGGGTACCTTGTCAATCCCCCCAACCATGGTCAAGTGGGTTAATGTAGGATTCAAGCAGTTGGCAGAAGTAAAAGGAATTTGATGCATATATCTAAAGGTTATAATGATCAAATATAAAACATACCATGATACCTGGACCAATTACCTCATGGAGCAAGAGTCTTCTCCGATACAAGCCCAAGCCGAAGGTGATGGATGTTGTTGCTATTGACAAGACAAGTCTGATGAAAGAGAAGAAAGATGGGCCCCTCAGGGCCATGCTCAGGTCAATCCTACTCTCGGTACTCCATGTCTAGGACCTGTGGGCCTCGAGACATGATCTCCTAGTTATCCCTTGAAATCGGGGATAACAAGTACCTACCAATATGACATTACAACCAGTTGGTTACCACGCCAGGGTAGTGACTCTTGCTTGCATGGCCAAGGGAAAGGGGGTCTCATCACGAGACAGCCTTCTCATTTCTGTGAAAATACTTGTGGGTAACGTTGTCACCACTAGTCACCACGCCAGGGCAATGTCCCCTGATTAGCTCTTGAAGAAAAGCAAAAAACAATAAAGAATAAAAGAATAAAAAGAATAAGAATAAAAGGTATGGATGGGCTTGGAA
Source organism: Picea engelmannii (assembly GCA_009831015.1). Taxonomy (NCBI): domain Eukaryota; kingdom Viridiplantae; phylum Streptophyta; class Pinopsida; order Pinales; family Pinaceae; genus Picea; species Picea engelmannii. Next base: position 290,555 of record ML788955.1, read on the forward strand.
AAAACTGCATCAAGGACAAGTACAGCTCACCTTCTACAAAGGCACCCACAAGTAAAGTCTTTTGCATCCTCTGCCCTCATTGCACCCACCTGCTTGGACATCCCTTGACCAGATCACCCACTTACATGGCTTGGATGAGGTCTCCTCCGGAAACTTTCCTTTTCGAGTGGACACTAGCCCAATAGGACGTGTTATCGCACAGTTTGTAGCTAGGAGAAAAGGCTATAAAATAGAGGGCCAAACTGGCGTAACAGGAATTTATCCCACCCAATGTCACCACAATGGGGCGGTTCTTTCTCTTTAGGGAGGTTAGGCCCAAGGGAGACATCCTCGATGACCTGTGGTTTTGAGGAGGCAAAAGGATAATGAGATAAGGATAAACTTTCACCCCTCACAAGTAACCACCCAAACAGAAAATCAAGGCTAAACAACCAATAATAAAGTAAATCCCCAATGAAGAACACCTACCTGGAACAAGACAACAGCAAACAGATATATGCAAGCTATATTCCAATGGGTTAGTACTTTATAAGACTATATGATAAATATATATATAAGCAATTAGCAATAAATGTTGACGAAGTCAATGTTTATCAATAGTAATGAAAAGATGTGACACTTCACCAATAACTTTTGGAACGATGTGGCATTCAATGTAACCAATCAACACTTTATTTAATAAATGCTTTAAACCACCATTCAATTGCTCATAAAGTAAAGACGAAATAACGTTGTTGCACTAAAGACGAAATATCCAAAGATGATGCTAGCAACTTAGGGTTAGTAGGTTAGGGTTTGAAATTTAAAGATTTTTAGAGAGTTGTTTGATCAACTTCACTTCAACGTTAGAGGAATTTCAGATCACTGCATTACGGTTTAATGGAGTCATAAGTGAAGGACGCAAAGGTCGAAGGACGCAAGATTTCAAGGACTAGAGTGAAAAGTTTTGAGGTGTCGCTACAGCAGGGCCTCAAAATCGGAACCCTAGGGGAGAGAGGCTCACTCTGATGTTGCTAAAGCAAGGCCACGTGCTCTCTCCTCCTTCTTGGCAAACGACTATCTCAATAACAATAAAATATAACCAAAACAAGAGGGTTTCATGAGGTGAGGTGTTGCTAAAGCAAGGCCTTTCAGCAAACCCTAGAAAGAGTACGACCCTAGTGTAGTAGACCTAGGACAGGGACGTCTCACTCCTTTTGGCTTTAAAATAGTACGGCTAGCAAAGAGGAAGAGGAAATAGGAGTGTAGCTAAGGCTAGGCTCTTTCTTTCCTCAACAATGGCTTAAGGTTTCTCTATCAGAGGACATGAGACAATGACCTACTTGTGTGCTTGTCCCCTAGGGTTTTGATTCAACAATATTTATAAACAAATGTAAGAAATTAAACTACAACCATTCATTCAAGAAGTTTTGCAGAAAAATACTTACAAATCACCAAGAAAAAACCATGCAAACCCTAGATGTAACACCATCCTTCAAGAGAAACACCATAAATGCCAAAAATCTCTTCATTCAACAAGTGTGCATCACTTAATTCAGCCAAAAACCCAAGAATAGGGCGCAAATTTCAGACCTCCTTATGGAGTGAATGAGTAGTCATGATAAAATGAGAGTCAAAACCCTCAATATATAGTGTATCAACAACCTAATTTACCTTTTAGGTCATAAAAAGGCCGACAAGGCCATAATATCAAAATCATATTGTTTTTACATTAAATGCTAAGTAAAAACCCTAATTGAGCAGAAAAGAGAGTAAAAGCCCTTCTAAGAGAGGCGCTGGCCCTTTCAAAGGCAAATGAAACATCCTGGAGCAAAACGTTAGCCCTCCAGGGGCTTCTCAAACATGCCACATGTGCCATTGTTGCCTAGTCTGCCTCCAAACACGTCCAATAGGCTGGATGATGTCATGGTCATCAAAGGTTACGTCCCAGGCCTTCCAAGGCCAACATCTCAGTGAAAAGGGCTCAACCCCCCTAAGCTAAGCTATGTCGGGGTGCCTCTGGTGGAACACCCTCTTCCTCTTCGGTGCAAAGCCTCTGACCAGCCTCTATCCTGTCGCTGCTCCCTGATGGGTCTCAACATCCACCTGGTGGGCTCTTCAGCCCCATGGAGGTCCGAACTGATCATCTCCCCATGTGTACCGATCCAAATGGTACCTGTCCGTCGGGTATGGTCCTGCACATCAAAGGCTACACCCTCCATGGGCTCATCAGTCATAGGGATCATAGCAATGTCAATCACATCTCATCATTAATATTATTAAACATATGCATAAAATCCCTAATACATCAGTTAACAGCTCAAAGACATTACACAAGCTTGCAATACAAGTCTGGGGAAAAAGACAAGGCGTCCTATTGGGCTAGTGTCCACAGGAAAAGGAAAGTTCCCAAAAAGACCTCATCCAAGCCATGTAAGTGAGGTGATGTGGTCAGGGGATGTCCAAGCATGTGGGTGCAGTGAGGGCCAAGGATGCATAAGTGTTACNTGTGGGTGCCTTTGTAGAAGGCGAGTTGTACCTATCATGGATGCATTCTTTCCAAGCCCATTCTTGCCTTTATTTTTTTTCATTCTTTTATTCCTTTTTATCTTTTTTGTTCAAGAGCTAATCAGGGGACACTGCCTTGGCATGGTTACCAGAGATGACAGCGTTACCCACAAGTACTTTTGCAAAAATGAGAAGGTTGGTTCATGATGAGACCCCATTTCCCTTAGCCATGCAACCAAGAGTCATTGCCCTGGCGTGGTAACCAGCTGGTGGCAATGTCATACTACTAGGTACCCATGGACCTAATAGGCTAGCTCGTGATGATACCCCCTATCCTCTGACTAGGTCTTGTTTTATTATTTTTCTGGGTCCCTCTTGTTTCTTGTTAAGAAGCCTTTTATTGCTTTCTCGGGGATCCCTGGGCAAAGCATCTCGAGGTTTCTTCTTAGGCTTTTATCTTTTACCAGCTTGCTTTTACCTTCTGGGCCTTTAGCCCCTTCTTCCCACGAGGTAAGGTGCAGTCCTGAAATAGGTCAACCCAATGCCTGGACAAGGGGAATGGGATAGGTAAGCGGGAAACAAGATGTAAGAGTGGTGCTATGATGGGAGCGAACGATGGCTTTTCAAAAATCCCCCCAGTGGCAAACCAAAAGCTACAGACACAGGCTTTCTAGGGAACCCTGTCAATCCCCCCAAACATGGTCAAGTGGGAAAATGTAAGATCCAAGCAGTGGTTAGAGATAAAAGGAATCAGATGCATATATTTAAAGGTTTCAATGATCAAAAGTGACACATACCATGATACCTGGACCAATTACCTCATCGAGCAAGAACCTCTTTTGATATAGGACCAAGCTGATGGTGATGGATGCTACTGCTGTTGTCAAGACAAAGACAATGGAAGAAGAAAAGGTGGGCCCTCTAGGGCCATGCTCAGGTCAATCCTGATCTCGGTATTCCATGTCTAGGACCTATGGGCCTCGAGACATGATATCCTAGTTATCCCTAAAAAGTGGGGATAACATTTGGCTCCAACTCGGGGACATGTGCTCACCGTAGAGCGCATGAGAACCTCAGCATCTCTAGCATAACCTGCAGACCTACTCAATCTCAATAGAAGTATCAGTAACAAAATTGGGGTGGTAAAGCCACTGCAGCGTACATATAGATATATTATACTAAAATAAAACAATCAACATGCGAATGTAAAGCAAAGTACCTACCTTTACTTACCTGTTGGCTGGATGTTCGATGTAATCAAACGACCAGTGTAGCCAATCCAGCAATGTCAGACGATACCTGCCTTTGTGCTTCATCATAAACCAAAATAGTGATAAATCAAGCACAAAAATGTCATGAGTTAGAGCATATATCATATCATCGGAAATCTCAAAGTCTAACTCATGGAGGCGGGTGGGAGGGATAAAATCCTGTCCAGTCCATATCTAAGGAAAACACTCAATCCACCTCCGGAAAGGGTCATGAAAAGTCCAAGGTTCAAAACACTGACTCTGAGGGTTGGTAAACTGCCTACCTGGGACGTCTTCGCACTCTGGAGCTCCGGAAGGAATCGACAAAGATCTATCAGAGGATTGGCAAGCTCTCAAGGGAAAGTTGAAACACTGAGAAGATAGTCTTGAACTCGCAATTTTCAACCAGCCCTTGCATTCTAGGGTTTTCCTCAGAGGAAAATCAATGTAAAAGACATACTTCCCAACTATACCTTCAATGAAACAACAAGGCAAAGTAATAACAGGTAGTTGGAGGAAAAGGTCATGAGAATCCTTCTTTAGGCAAACAATGTTTTTACTCCTATCAAAATCCGAGCATAGTGGCGGTTGATAGTCATCTTCATAAGGTAAATCTAAGTGCTCGGAGGAGTACTCATCAAAGGCCTCAAGGTAAGACCGAAAATCATCAGGCAAATATTGTACTTGGTCAACCTTGGGTGTTTGGGGAGCGTCAGTAAAAATCTCATCTCCCTGTTGCCACTGGTCAAGAGCTTGTTGTGATAATTGCAAAGGCAACACTCGGAGATGACTCTTTATGTCATAGATGGGATCCATATCATAACTAACTGCATCCCACCTACGTCTCCCAAAATGTATGAACTCGTCAAAATCAGCTATGTCAGTATCAGTATCTTAACATGGAGGAGTCAAAACATCCAATACTTCTCTACTCTCTGTATCATAAGGTAAAGAATCATTGAAAACTTGGAAGGGTGAATAATTTACCTTGCTTAATCATTCCTGTGCAAGAGCTTCAAGTATTTGGATAGCTTCATCAAGTGGAAGATCTGCCTCTACATCTTTAGTCTTGAGATATAAGGGATCTAGCTTGTCCAAGGGTTCCATTTCTTCTTCACTCTCTGAGTCATAGAACAAGGAATCATCAAAAAAATGGAAAGGAAAATGACTTACCTCATTCTCTTCATCTCGTGCAGGAGGGACAGGATCTTGGAGAGCTTCATCAGACTGAGGAGCGGTTATTGGTGCTTCATCCTCATAATTCACATCTCTAGTTATATCTTTGTTGTATTCTGTTGAATTATGGGAGAAATCTTGCTCCTCTTCAAGGGGTTGGTAAGGTTCTTCATAAATCTCTTCTTTCACATCAGAGGGTTCTTGATGTTGAATGTGATATGCATTTCTGAGATCTGCTACGATCTCAGTAGTGAATCCCCCATCGTCCAAAGCTATTGTGAGATTTTGAAGGGCATCTTCATACGTTTGGCAACATGGCTTGGTAAAGTCAATAAACCTACTGATGAGGTGTATGAAAGATGATATACCCCTGTCTTTGTAACAACCCTTAAACCGATCTTGCAAATAGGATGGCAGAGTAAATATGAACAATTTTATAAGAGCATCCTCTCCTCCCAACTTTGTCTTGCTCATATAGTCCAAAAAATTTACGATGTGAGGAGTTGGGAGACCACAAAATCTTGGAGGGTTGTTTAGCCATTTTGTATCAAAGTAATTTGGGTATCCTTGAAATTTTCTGAAATCAATAGTCGGATACATTCGTTCCCAGTGTGCCATGATCCCATAACTTGGAAATATCACAGAAAGTAAGGTGGCACCGTGAGAAATATTAGTGGAGTTGCCAGATAATTTGCCTGAAACTATCAAAGGATAAGGGAAAACACCCTAGTGGAGTCGCCAGATAAGTTTGTAAGATAAGGCTCTAAGGCAAGGCTTACCGAAAAGGTTTGTCGCTTTGAGGAGAATTGACTCAGTGTTCCCCGACAACGATGCCAAAATGTTATTGAAAGTTTGTAGATGGGAGAAAAGGCTATAAAATAGAGGGCCAAACTGGCGTAACAGGAACCTATCCCACCCAATGTCACCACAATGGGACAGTTCTTTCTCTTTAGGGAGGTTAGGCCCAGGGGAGACGTCCTCGGTGACCTCTGGTTTTGAGGAGGCAGAAGGATAATGAGATAAGGATAAACTTTCACCCCTCACAAGTCACCACCCAAACAGAAAGTCTCGGCTAAACAGCCAATAATAAAGTAAATCCCCAATGAACACCAACATGGAACAAGACAACAACAAACAGATATATGCAAGCTATATTCCAATGGGTTAGTACTTTATAAGACTATCTGATAAATATATATATAAGCAATTAGCAATAAATGTTGATGAAGTCAATGTTTATCAATAGTAATGAAAAGATGTGACACTTCACCAATAACTATTGGAACGATGTGGCATTCAATGTAACCAATCAACACTTCATTTAATAAATGCTTTAAACCACCATTCAATTGCTCATAAAGTAAAACATTGTTGCATTAAAGATGAAATATCCAAAGATGATGTCAGCAAATTACGGTTAGTAGGTTATGGTTTGAAATTTAAAGATTTTTAGAGAGTTGTTTGATCAACTTCACTTCAACGTTAGAGGACTTTCGGATCAGTGCCTTAGGGTTTAATGGAGTCATAAGTGAAGGATGCAAAGGTTGAAGGACGCAAGATTTCAAGAACTAGAGGGAAAAGTTTTGAGGTGCTGCTAAAAAAGGGCCTCAAAATTGGAACCCTAGGGGAGAGAGGCTCACTCCGGTGTTGCTAAAGCAAGGCCTCGTGCTCTCTCCTCCTTCCCGGCAAACGACTAGCTCAATAAAAATAACAATAAAATATAACCAAAACAAGAGGGTTTCATGAGGTGAGGTGTTGCCAAAGCAAGGCCTTTCAACAAACCCGAGAAAGAGTACGGCCCTAGTATAGTAGACCTAGGCCAGGGACGTCTCACTCCTTTTGGCTTTAAAATAGTACGACTAGCAAAGAGGAAGAGGAAATAGTAGTGTAGCTAAGGCTAGGCTCTTTCTTTCCTCAACAATGGCTTAAGGTTTCTCTATCAGGGGACATGAGACAATGACTTACTTGTGTGCTTGTCCCCTAGGGTTTTGATTCAACAATATTTATAAGCAAATGTAAGAAATTAAGCTACAACCATTCATTCAAGAAGTTTTGCAGAAAAATACTTAAAAATCACCAAGAAATAACCATGCAAACCCTAGTTGTAACACCTTCCTTCAAGAGAAACACCATAAATGCCAAAAATCTCTTCCTTCAACAAGTGTGCATCACTTAATTCAGCCAAAAACCCAAGATAGGGCGCAAATTTCAGACCTCCTTATGGAGTGAATGAGTAGTCATGATAAAATGAGAGTAAAAACCCTCAATATATAGTGTATCAATGACCTAATTTACCTTTTAGGTCATAAAAAGGCCGACAAGGCCATAATATCAAAATCATATTGTTTTTACATTAAATGCTAAGCAAAAACCCTAATTATGCATAAAAGAGAGTAAAAGCCCCTCTAAGAGAGGCGTTAGCCCTTTCTAAGGCAAATGAAACATCCTGAAGCAAAACATTAGCCCTTCAGGGGCTTCTCCAACATACCACACATGCCACTGCTGCCCAATCTGCCTCCAAAGACGTCCAATAGGCTGGATGACGTCATGGTCATCGAAGGTGACGTCCCGGGCCTTCCAAGGCCAACGTCTCAGTGAAAAGGGCTCAAACCGCCTAGGCTAAACTATGTCGGGGTGCCTCTGGTGGAACGTCCTCTTCCTCTTCGGTGCAAAGCCTCTAACCAGCCTCTGTCCTGTCTCTACTCCCTGATGGGTCTCAACATCCACCTGGTGGGCTCTTCAGCCCCATGGAGGTCTGAACTGATCATCTCCCCATGTGTATCGGTCCAAATGGTACCTGTCCATCGGGTATGGTCCTGCACATCAAAGGCTACGCCCTCCATGGGCTCATCAGTCATAGGGATCATAGCAATGTCAATCACATCTCATCATTAATATTATTAAACATATGCATAAAATCCCTAACACATCAGTTAACAGCTCAAAGACATTACACAAGCTTGCAATACAAGTCTGGGGAAAAAGACAAGGCATCCTATTGGGCTAGTGTCCACGGGAAAAGGAAATTTCCCAGAAAGACCTCATCCAAGCCATGTAAGTGAGGTGATGTGGTCAGGGGATGTCCAATCATGTGGGTGCAGTGAGGGCCAAGGATGCATAAGTGTTACCTGTGGGTGCCTTTCTAGAAGGCGAGTTGTACCTGTCATGGATGCATTCTTTCCAAGCCCATTCTTACCTTTATTCTTTTTCATTCTTTTATTCCTTTTTATCTTTTTTGTTCAAGAGCTAATCAGGGGACATTGCCTTGGCATGGTGACCCGAGCTGACAGTGTTACCCACAAGTACTTTCGCAGAAATGAGAAGGTTGGCTCATGATGAGACCCCCTTTTCCCTTGGCCATGCAACCAAGAGTCACTTCCCTGGCGTGGTAACCAGCCGGTGGCAATGTTATACTGCTAGGTACCCATGGACCTAATAGGCTGGCTCGTGATGAGACCCCCTATCCTCCAACTAGGTCTTGTTTAATTGTTTTCCCAGGTCCCTCTTGTTTCTTGTTGAGAAGCCTTTTATTGCTTTCTCGGGGATCCCTGTGCGAAGCATCTCGAGGTTTCTTCTTAGGCTTTTATCTTTTACCATCTTGTTTTTACCTTTTAGGCTTTTAGCCCCTTCTTCCCACGAGGTAAGGTGCAGTCCTGAAATAGGTCAACCCAATGCCTGGACAAGGGGAATGGGATAGGTGAGCGGGAAACAAGATGTAAGAGTGGTGCTATGATGGGAGCGAACGATGGCTTTTCAGAAATCCCCCCAGTGGCAAACCAAAACCTACAGACACAGGCTTGCTAGGGCACCCTGTCAATCCCCCCAAACATGGTCTAGTGGGCAAATGTAAGATCCGAGCAATTGTTAGAGATAAAAGGAATCAGATGCATATATTTAAAGGTTTCAATGATCAAAAGTGACACATACCATGATACCTAGACCAATTACCTCATCGAGCAAGAACCTCTTCTGATACAGGACCAAGCCGATGGTGATGGATGTTGCTGCTGCTGTCAAGACAAAGACAATGGAAGAAGAAAAGGTGGGCCCTCCAGGGCCATGCTCAGGTCAATCCTTCTCTCGGTATTCCATGTCTAGGACCTGTGGGCCTCGAGACATGATCTCCTAGTTATCCCTAAAAAGTGGGGATAACAGGGCACCCTGTCTTTTTCTTAAGACTTGTATTGCAGGCTTGTGTAATATCTTTGAGCTTTTGACTGATGTATTAGGGATTTTATGCACGTGTTTAATAATATTGATGATGAGATGTGATTGGCATTGCTATGATCCCTGTGACTGATGAGCCCATGGAGGCATAGTTGTTGATGTGCAGGACCATTCCCGACAGACCGGTACCATTTTGGACCGATACACATTGGGAGATGATCAATTCAGACCTCCATGGGGCTGAAGAGCCCATCAGATGGATGTTGAGACCCCATCAAGGGGCAGAGACAGGACAGAGATGGATCAGGGGCTTTGCACCGAAGAAGAAGAGGACATTCCACCAGAGGCACTTTGGCAGAGCTTAACCTAGAGGGGTTGTCCCTCTTTCAGTGGAACGTTGGCCTTGGAAGGCCTAGGATGTCACCCATGATGATCATGATGTCATCCAACATTATGGATGTACTGGGAGGCAGACTGGGCAGTATTGGCACATGTGGCAGGTTGGAGAAGCCCAAGGAGGGCTAACGTTTTGCTCCACAATGCCCCATTTGCCCTAGAAGGGGATAACGTCTCCCTTGGAGGGGCTTGACGTCTCTCTTTAGCTTGATTAGGTTTTAATTTTGAGCATTTAATGTAAAACGGTATGATTTTAGTATTTTGGTCTTGTCGACCTTTTTCATGACCTAAAATGTAAAATTAGGTCATGGTATTGTATAAATGAAGGATTTTCACGTTCATTTTTTGGATCATCTCTCACTCACTCATTAGTGAGGTCTGAAATTTGCACTAGACTTCGGTTATTTGGCTGAATTTGTGAGGCGCACTTGTTGAAGGAAGATTTTCTTGGCATATTTTGACATTTCTCTTGATGGAAGGTGTTACAACTAGGGTTTGCTATGCTTTTTCTTGGTGATATGTAAGTAATTTTCTGCAAAACTTCTTGATTGAATGGTTGCATTACTTATTTCTTGCATATATTTATAATTTCGCTGAATAAACCCTAGGTGACAAGCACACATGATAGGTCCTTGTCTCATGTCCCTATTAAGAGATTTTCCAGCCAATTGTTTGAAGAAGGAGAGAGCCTAGTCGTAGCTACACTCTCATTCCGCTAGCCATTACTATTTACAAGCTGAGAAGAGGGAGACGCACCAAAGCCTAGTCCTTCTACACTTTGGGCCGATTTTTCTAGGGTTTGCTGGTAGAGCCTTGCTTTAGCAACACTTTGCTTCATCAAACCCTCTTGTCTTGGTTTTATGCTATTTCTTCAGCTAGTTGTGATTTCCATTGAGTTAAGGAAGGAGGAAACAGCACCAAGGCCTAGTTCCCCTACACCAAGGTGAGCCTCTCTCTCCTAGGGTTTTGACTTTGAGGCCTTGCTTTAGCAACACCTCAAAGCTTCTCCCTCTAGTCCTTAGCCGTACTATCCTTGATCCTTTAGCTCTTGCGTCCCTCACTTTTGACTCCATTAACCCTAAGGAACTGATCTAAAGACCTCTTGTTTGAAGTGAACTCGATCACAATAACTTTCAAAACCTTGAATTAAACCCTAACTACTAACCCTAGCTTAGAAACTAACCTAACTAACCTATTGCTGTCATCATCTTTAGCTATAATATCATTGGTGCAACTAACATTTTCTTTATAAGCAATTGAATGGTGGTTAAAGGCATTAATTGAATGAAGCATTGATTTGTTATATTGAATGCCACATCGTTTTAGCATTTATTGAAGAAGTGACATAATTAGCATTGTTATTTAATAAACAATGACTTCATCAATATTTAATTGCTTATGTGTGTATTAGATAGTCATTGATTTACATGAAGTACTAACCAAGTGAGCATCTTGCATATATATCAGTTTTCTTGTTGCTTTGTCTCAGGCAGGTGCATCCCCTTTTTTATTTGGTTATACTCTATTATTGGTTGTTAGTTGGACTATCTGCTCGGTGGTGACTTGTGAGGGGGGGAAACTTATCCTTGTTTATCATCCTTTGCCTTCTCAAAACCCCAAGTCACCGGGGACGTCTCCCCCGAGCCTTACCACCCTAAACAGAAAGAACCATCCCATTGAGGTGACATTGGGTGGGATTGGTTCCAGTTATGCTAGTTTGACTCTTCAATCTCTAGCCTTTATCCTTGCTACAAACTGTGCTATAACACATCCATTGTATAGGACTTGGGGTGATAGCCTCTTAGCGAGAGGGTAGAGCTCATACTTCATTTCTTTTTGGCTTTTAAATATTTAGTTTTTCTTGTTTGTTTTCCTTGTATTTTGAATTAGGGTGTTTGCTCTTTCTATATCGTTTTTTATAAAGTTGCATCAACCTCGAGCATTCAAACCCTTTCTTCTCATGGGATTATGAAGCATGGAACTTTTAGGGATACATGTAACAACCAACCCAAAAGATAGGACAAATGGAATATGTTATTCATGGTAAGGGATATGGACACGTTACCCCCATTAAGGCCCCAATGATCATTTTCATGCCCTAAACATCGACATTGTCACTCGATATGAAGTGTCAAAACAATGTATCTCAGTGTGTAATGCACCAATGTCATCCGATGTAAGTGAGTAGAGCATGTAATGAAAGGCATACGTGGGAAACTATCTGTGGAGAGTTCATAATGCCATCATCGGAATTATTGTTGTCTAGAATGTGGATCATGGAGAAAAAATCTCCTCTAGTTACCCCTAGAAGTGAGGGGGTAACATCTGGCTCCAATATGGGGACATGTGCTCACCATAGAGCATATGAGAACCTCAACAATCTTTGGAACTCCAAGATCTGCACTCTGCATCAAATCTAAAAATTCCTACTACATTCTAACATAAGAGCATTAGTAAAGACGAGCAGAGTGCAGAAAGGTGTGTGCAATGGATGTGCACAAGGAAAGAACATCAAAAACCCTTTCCCGAAGAGCGACAGTAAAGCAGAAGGAGTCTTAGAGCTCATCCACTCAGATGTATGTGGCCCAATGCCATCAACCTCCATTAGTGGGTATGTATACTATGTATCATTTATTGATGACTATTCTCGCAAAACTTGGGTTTACTTCATGAAATCAAAAGATGAAGTGTTTGGAAAATTCAAGGAATTCAAAGCCTTGATAGAGAATCTCTCTGAAAGAAATATCAAGACACTTAGGTCAGATAATGGAGGAGAATACACCTCAAAAGAGTTTGTAAACTTTTGTAAAGATGGCGGGATTAAGAGGGAGCTCACCACTCCCTACAATCCTCAACAAAATGGTGTAGCAGAAAGGAAGAACATAACTATAATGGAAGTTGTGAAGACTATGATCCATGATCAAGATCCTCCAATGCACTTATGGGAAGAAGCAGCAAGGACAGTAGTGTATGTACAAAATAGATTATCCCATAGTGCACTTTGGTTCAAAACCCCCGAAGAAATGTTCTCTGAAAAGAAACCAGAAGTAAGCCATCTCAAGATATTTGGGTGTTCAGTGTTTGTACACATTCCGAAAGAGAAGAGAACCAAGTTGGACCCTTCAGGAAATAAGGGAATATTTGTTGGATACGGTGAGGTCTCAAAGGCATTCAGAATTTATATACTAGGTTACCATCACATTGAGATCAACAGAGATGTGACCTTTGATGAAGATGCAGCACTCAAGAAATCAAGAAGATGCCATCTTGAAGAAGTATATGAAGAAGAGCCTGTAGATCCCAGAGTTATAGAACCAGTAAGGGAAGTCACTATTTCCCCTGATCACAAGATTCATGAAGATCATGATATGTTACAATCTCAAGAACCTCCCCAGATGACAATCTCTCACAAGAGAAAGCCAGCTTGGGCGAGGGAACTTATTCAAAATGAAGAGAAGTATGGTGCCCCAGAAGGTACCATGAGAAAAATCAAGAAACCCAAGCCATTCTCCGGTTATATGGCATTGATGTGTAATCTCTTAGAGAAGGAACCTACTTTCTTTGAAGAAGCCATTCAAAAGAAAGAATGGGCAGACGCCATGACAGAAGAATACCAATCCATTATAAAGAATGATGTATGGGAAATAGTTCCCAGACCAAAGAGAAAAGATGTGGTATCCTCCAAATGGCTATACAAGATAAAACATGTTGTTGATCGAAGTATTGAGAAATATAAAGCAAGGTTTGTAGCTCGTGGTTTTTCTCAAAAGGAAGGCATTGACTATGAAGACACGTTTGCTCCTATAGCTAGATACACTTCTATCAAATCCATCATATCCCTTGCAGCTAAGATGAAGTGGAAGTTACACCAGATGGATGTGAAAACAACCTTCTTGAATGGTGTCATTGAAGAAGAAGTGTACATACAACAACCCCAAGGGTTTGAAGTTAAAGACAGAAAGACTAATGTCCGTAGATTGAAGAAGGCTATGTACGGATTGAAGCAAGCTCCTAGAGCTTGGTATGGCAGAATTGACAGTTTCTTGACGAGCTTGGGCTTTACCAAAAGTAAAGTTGATTCTAACCTTTGCTTCAAGGTTATGAATGATGAGCATGTTATATTGTTTTTGTATGTGGATGACTTATTCTTAACTGGAGAAGAAAAGCTCATCACTGATTGTAAGAAGAAGCTCGCTACAGAATTTGAGATGAAAGACCTAGGCCTAATGCACTATTTCTTAGGTCTTGAGGTTTGGCAGAGCCCAGAGAAGATCTTCCTTAACCAAGGGAAGTATGCAGTTGAAATATTGAAGAGGTTTGATATGTTGGAGTGTAAATCCATGAATACACCCATGGAAACTAAGTTGAAGCTCCTGGTTGATACTTCGTCAGAATTGGTTGATGCTACACTATACAGACAGATCATTGGATCATTGATGTATCTGACAAACATCAGGCCAGATATATGTTTTGTTGTGAATACCTTGAGTCAGTATCTGGTAGAACCCAGACGTGTTCACCTTGTTGCTGCAAAACATCTGATGAGATACCTTAAAGGTATGTTGGACTTTGGTCTCTGTTATAATGGAGATCATGACTTCAGACTGATTGGTTATACCAATTCAGATTGGGTAGGAAGTGTTAGTGACAGAAAGACCACTTCGGAATGTTGTTTCAGTCTGGGGTCAGCCATGACTTCATGACTTCATAATGGAGATCATGACTTTGGTCAGTTATAATGGCGATCATGACTTCATCGCAAAGTAGGAAGCAATCTAGTATTGTTGTCAGCACAGCAGAAGCGGAATACATTGTTGCATGTTCTGCCAGTTGTGAAGCCATATGGCTACGGAAGTTGTTGACAGGTCTATTTGATATGGAGATTGAGGCAACTGTGATTCTATGTGATAACCAGAGCTACATAAAGATTGAAGAGAACCCTATGTTCCAGTCAAAGCACATAGAAATCCGGTATCACTACATTCGTGATATGGTGCAAAGGGGAGCCATAAAGCTCCAATATGTTGGCACAGATGAGCAGGTTGCAGATGTGTTGACCAAACCTCTGTCTCATGTAAAATTTGAACACTTTCGAGACAAGCTTGGTATAGTCTAAAAGGACCTCCCTCAAAAGGGGGAGTGATGTTGATGACACTATGGCATCCTCACCAATAGCGGGTAGCTCAGTTATGATTTTATATCCTAGGGGGTTGATCATCCCTGAACAGATCCTGAAGGTCCGGTAAGGACGGTCTGTCAGAGTACCTGTGCATGTATATGTTAGCTATGGTTAGTAGTGGTAGGTTCGTTAGGATTTTTATAATCCTAGGGAATCATATGATTCCTGGGCAGATCCCGAAGGTCCAGTAAGGACGGTATGTCAGAGTACCACGTGGTAGCTCTGTTAGGACTTTATATCCTAGGGAATCTTATGATTCATGAGCAGCTCCTTAGGGATTGTCAGAGCACCACAAAATGTTGTTACACCTGCCTCACTTTGTCGTTCCATGATGATGTTGTTACTCCAGCGTGTTGATTTTTCAATGAGCTATGGCTCATGCATCTTCTTTAAATTTTCTGTTTAACTTTTACTTGAACCATAACTACAGTAGCAAACCAAGATCACAAGAAGAATAACCATGCACAAGAACACAAGAAGTATCCTGGGAAACCCTTCTCAACAAGGGAAGAAAACCTAGCCAATCCTTTGCTATATTCCTCAAGAGAAAGAACTCCCACACCATCACCAAACCTAGCACACAAGAGGGTGTTGTAATTTTCATAATTTTAGACCACAACTTATGAAATCATGAGATGACACAATGATAAGTGTGTTTCCTCAATGGGGATTCACCTTTATTTATATAAGACTTGTCACATCAAATGATGTGTCTATTGGCACAATAGGGCCGACCTCAATAACTCAATAGAATTAATAATTACCATATTAATTATCTTTTATATTAATTATCTTTTACATTAATTATTAATCACATTAAGGTGGGGCCGACCTGTACCCTCTACATTACAATTAGGGTTACAGGCATGTCTGACTCTTGAACAATATAGCAAGGGATCTTATACACCCACCAGTGCTCATCCACTAGGGGCACATCCAAAGGGATGTCCATATCTCTGGCTAACTACATTACACAGAAGAACCACTTCTTCACTAGTGCTCAACCACTAGGATCACGTTCACCTGTGCTCATCCACAGGCACGTCCACTCAACAGATCTTCTTTCCCACTGCATTACACAGGAGAGTCATCTGGAGTTTCTCGTCAACTCCTCTACTCAGAGGAGGCTAATACAACATCTTCATTTCTGTTCTCATAACGATGCACCCAACACTTTGGGATTTCACACGTTCACCTTGTGCTCAGCCACAGGCACGTCCAACGCTGCAGATCGTCTTTCTCACCAGAGAATCATCTGGAGTTCTTCTCAACTCTCATAATGGAGGAGGTCATCTCTACGTTCCATCTCTGTCTCAGATAGGAACCACACACCCTTCTCAGGGGCTTTCTCTCAGGTTTGTAAGCTGGAGAAAGTCTCACATAGCTGCAATGATCCACATCTCACAGGTTTGTATGTTGGAGAATGTCTCACATAGCTGCAACCATCAACACTCCCTCTCAGCTAGGGAGGCATTCTTCATCACGCCAAGTCACACACGGATGTACTTGAATTTTGTCTTGGCTAGTGTCATCAACACTCCCTCTCAACTAGAGAGGTATTCTCCACCAAGCTAGTTTGGTGAAGATATTTGCAATTTGCTCATGTGTAGAAAGGTATTGCACGTGTACTGCTTTCCTCTGCATCATGTCTCTGATATAATGATATTTTATCTCAACTTGTTTTGATCTATCATGGAACACAGGGTTCTCAAAGAGTTTCACAACTCTGGTTATAATCATAGAATTCATCTAATGATCAAGTAAATCTGTCAGAAGCTTGCGAAGCCACACTGCTTCACACACTCAATGCTATATACTTTGCTTCTGTGGTACTCAAGGCCACAGAGCTTTGTTTCCTGCTGCACCATGAAACCATGGCAAACTCCAAGGTAAAACAACAATCGGATGTGTTCTTCCTGTCCACTGTACTCTTTGCTCAATCTGTATCGACATATCCTTGCAAACTCAAGTTCACACTGGAGGCATATCTCATACCATATTCAACAGTGCCTTGTAGGTATCTCAATACATGTTTCGCTGTTATCCAGTGAGTCTGGCTCGGTTGACTCATAAACTGAATGAGTGCACTCAATCTTCTTCAAATTCATCACCATCGATGTAGGCATGGATTTGCATTTTGTTATACAGATCTCTTCAATATCTCGATTGTATATTTTCCTTGACTCTAGAAAATCTCATCAGTCTTCTACCATACTTCTAGTCCAAAAAGTAGTGTATCATATCAAGGTCCTTCATCTTGAATTCAGAGGCCAATGCACACTTGCATCCAACAATAAGGCTTCCTAAATAAGTCACCAAAATCAGGCACTTGTCACCAACAATGTGATAATATTGGTTGGGGTTAGCAACACTCTTGCTGAAGCCCAAACTTCATCAAGTGTCCATCAATCTTCTCGTACCACAAGGAGCTGTATTTCCCTCCGCCTCTAGCAGCGTTTGTCGAGCCTATGTAGGCCTCTTCCTAGCCTACTGCAATGTCTCTGGGAACCATCAGCTGGATCTATGGGATCAACTAGTTCAATTGCATCAGTAACTGTCTCCCTCTAAACTGCTGAAGGGGAGAAGGTACTATCTCTTCCTTCTTCTCGTTGTTTGACTTCCTCTGAGTCAAGTGACTCCCTTTGAAGTCGGAAGGATAGACATCTTCCTTTTCCGGTGTAACTAAGTTTTCAAGGAAGGTGCTCTTTCTGACAATCATCATCATCAAGTTCCCTTGACTTCCTCTGTGGTGGATACTCTTCGACATCGGTTGTTCCTCTTCTGGAACTTGTACTAGACAAGTGTCTTGGATATGCCTTAGACAATCGCTTCATAATAGCCTTAGGTCTATAAACCAAAGGAAGCTTATGAACTGTATTATGTCTCTCATACCTCCACATTCTTCCATCCAAGACATCCAATAGAATAGCAAGAATAAATGTGCGGATGTTCTCAAAAATGGTATTATCCAAAACCACATCGTGAACAAGCTGGAAGAAGGTTTCCAATATAAGTGACAGTTGATGGTCTAGATTGTTCTCCACATCCATAGGATCACGATTGACAACTTCAAACTTCAGCTTTGAACAAGCCAGGCAAAAGACCAGCCACTTCACTAATATTTATTAGTAACTGGTTACTTGATACAACAAAAGTTGTTGACTTTGTAAGGCTAACAAGAAGTTTCAAAAGCTTTTGTCATCAATGATGTTCTTGACTGATCTTTCTCATCTGAACTTTTCTCAATCAACTAAAGAGAATGCAGAAATTTCCTACAAAGAACCACCACTCGCAAGATGCACCCAAATAACAATTTCATCTCTGCCAAGGCCTCCTGTATAGATTTTCCCATCATTGTTCTCAATTTCTTCGAGTTCTTCCAGATCCTCTAAATCATCATCCTCGTTGTCGATCTTGTTGGGTAGCTGCAGTTCTATTAACTAAAAGAAGCAGAACCAACGAAATGAAGATTAAGCTTCTGATATTGAGAATGTTAT
Source organism: Picea engelmannii (assembly GCA_009831015.1). Lineage (NCBI taxonomy): Eukaryota > Viridiplantae > Streptophyta > Pinopsida > Pinales > Pinaceae > Picea > Picea engelmannii. The sequence continues at coordinate 308,707 of ML788955.1, forward strand.
AGATAATTCGTTTTCTATATGAGATCTCCATCTTCGAGACTTGGGCAATTTACAGAATTTGAGTTTGGGCCGAGTAAAGCTCTAATCCGTGCAACTGAAGGTGAAGATGGATCGCTTATTGTCGTTGTTGCATGAAGTCATGGGTATATAGTATCGAGTCATGAGTGTGGGATCCCAATAATGCTCAATAAAGTTTGGGAACAGTCTCTCGGATGAAGTCTAGAAGTGCTCGACCATCAAACCTGTCAATTTGAATGTTTTGCTTCCCGTTCCAGGGTATTAAGCCATGTTGATCCTGAGTGGCCTGATAGAGGACTGTGTCGTGGTGCAAGCGGCAGCGAGTGCCTGTAAGCTGGAGGCTTTGCTAGGGACCCCCCCGCCACTTTGCCAAGTAAACCGCGTGGCGTTGGGCACGATGACGGGTCGTGTCCATCAAATCGTGGACTTTCCTCTCGAATCTCCTCGCTTTGTGCCACATGGCAGGTTTTGAACTGGGGACGTGAGAAGTTTCAGCGGCTAACAGTGGTGTCTCGATTCAATCTGCCTCTCTGCGAGTGAAGCAAAATTAAAGCGGAAAAATGTCTGAGCTTTTATGGTTGCGGGCTAAATCTCTAGGCCTGCGGCCTCTCCAAACAATCGCTACACAGGCCCTGCAGCCTGTCCACAGGCTGCGGCCTTTCCACCCTTTCCTTTTCTAATAGTTGTTACACTTGAGCTAGATCAGGTCTACATACAAACTCCCTTCAAAATACTTCAGGGTTGCCTCAGATCTCCCTCAAGAACCTGGACTGTAATTTTATTTTAAGTCTGCAGTTTTAGGCTCTTTCTAGTTGCGACAGCCCTAGAGGGGTTTCTTCTTGTTGTGGTTGCCTTTCAAAAGGGATTTCTCCCTTGCTGCGGTTTCCTTTAACCAGGGTTTGGCCTAGGCTAGCAGGTCTGTTGCCAGCTCTAAATAATTTTACCACAAAAATTTGAGAGAGGATCTGGCCCCTTCAAATTGTGCAATGGTCATCTTCAGGATCTGTTGTGATACCATGTTGATTTTTCAATGAGCTATGACTCATGCATCTTCTTTAAATTTTTTCTTTAACTTTTACTTAAACCATAACTATTGCAACAAACCAAGATCACAAGAAGAATAACCATGCACAAGAACACAAGAAGTATCCTGGGAAACCCTTATCAACAAGGGAAGAAAACCCGGCCAATCCTTTGCTATATTCCTCAAGACAAAGACCTCCCACACCATCACCAAACCTAGCACACAAGAGGGTGTTGTAATTTTCATAATTTCAGACCACAACTTCTGAAATCATGAGATGACACAATGATAAGTGTGTTTCCTCAATGGGGATTCACCTTTATTTATATAAGACTCGTCACATCAAATGATGTGTCTATTGGCACAATAGGGCCGACCTCAATAACTCAAAATATAATTAATAATTACCATATTAATTATCTTTTATATTAATTATCTTTTACATTAATTATTAAACACATTAAGGTGGGATCGACCTGTACCCTTTACATTACAATTAGGGTTACAGGCAGGTCTGACTCTTGAACAATATAGCAAGGGATCTTATACACCCACTAGTGCTCATCCACTAGGGGCACATCCATAGGGATGTCCATATCTCTGGCTCACTGCATTACACATAAGAACCACTTCTTCACTAGTGCTCAGCCACTAGGATCACATTCACCTGTGCTCGTCCACAGGCATGTCCACTCAACAGATCTTCTTTCCCACTGCATTACACAGCAGAGTCATCTGGAGTTTCTCATCAACTCTTCTGCTCAAAGGAGGCTAATACATCATCTTCATTTTTGTTCTCATGACGATGCACCCAACACTTTGGGATTTCACACGTTCAACTTGTGCTCAACCACAGGCACGTCTAACTCTGCAGATCACCTTTCTCACCGGAGAATCATCTGGAGTTCTTCTCAACTCTCATAATGGAGGAGGTCATCTCTACATTCTATCTTTGTCTCAGATAGGAGCCACACACCCTTCTCAGGGGCTTTCTCTCAGGTTTGTAAGCTGGAGAAAGTCTCACATAGTTGCAATGATCCACATCTTACAGGTTTGTAAGTTGGAGAATGTCTCACATAGCTGCAATCATCAACACAGCCTTCGTGTTGTGATGATGTTGTTGCTCTAGCCTTCGTGTTGTGATGATGTTGTTGCTCCAACCTTTGTGCTGTGATGATGATGTTGTTGTTGTTGATGTTATTGATGATGATGATGTATTAGTGTTATACTAATTCATGTTGATGCAGATAATGATGATGCTACTCTAGCTCCATGTTGTGAATGATGATGAGAAAACTTCCGACGATTTATAGATATGCCATTCAATGTCCCAGATGTTGTTGATGTTGTTGCCCTCTCTCTCTCTCCTGATGATGTTGTAGAATACCCTTCTTGTTAAGGGGGAGTGTTGAAATATTGTAACTACAAAGAGTATTCTATTTTATTGAGTTATTATTCATCAGATCAATCCCCTTTTGTGGATTCATCATGTCAGGCATTGTACTTGACCAAATCCCCTTTTGTGGATTGGTCAAACCCTAATTATATTATGTGAATTAAGAAGTCGGCCCTCAGGCCTAATTAACGTGGTTTTAACCACTAAGAAGAGAAGTCAACCCTGCCCAGTGAAGAGACACCTTTCCAACGACTGCCATCTAGTATAAATAAAGGAGGCTACCGCCTCATTTGTTCACTCACTCATTCACTCATCAAGTGCACAAGTTTGGAGAGCTGCAGTTGGGAGAAGATGGAAGAGGGAGGCGCATTTCTCAGTGTTGGATATTCTCTAGTGTTTTGGTTTATTGTCTTGGCATTGTATTGGCTATCTATATTAAGGAAGTTTTTGTTGGGTTTTCTCCCCCATGAGGGTCTCCCAGGATAAATGTTGTGTATCTTGTGATTGTGTTTCTCTCATTGATCCTATCGATGTTATTGTTATCTAGTAAATTGAAATGAAACTTAATAGCTTCTCTAAAATTAACATGGAATCAGAGCTAAACTGAAGAGAGCACCTCTCATTGGATAAACAAAAACGTCACTGTTGCCATACAAGAAAATTAGGGCTTTTTATTGAAGAGGAATTTCATTCTAAAATTCATCAAGGAAGTGCGCCCTATCCTAGCGAACTCATTGGCAGCTTGAGCGCACTTTTCCAATGGACAGAACTCCCGAAAAGTGAAACCCTAGTTTTCACTGGTACCAGAAAACCAGAACCAGTACCAGAAGTACCAGTCCAGATTTCTGCAAGTCAAATTTGAAAGGGAAAAATTTGGATTTTCTGAAATCTGACCGCAATAGCCTACTCGCCTCAGCCAAGCGCACCTCCTGGTAAGTTCATATTTAATTTCTAAGCACTTTCATTTTTTTAGGTCATTTTCCCAGCACCAGGTCAAGATGTCTGGAAGCACCAAGCTTATTGACAAGTTAGAAGGTTTGGATAACTTTCATGCCTGGAAGTATAGGATTGCACTCATTCTTGAAGAGAATGATCTTTCAAGATTTATCAAGAAACTTAATAGTTGCTCTAAAATTAACAATTTCACCA
>ML788955.1:334670-347522 GCA_009831015.1 Picea engelmannii
CGCATCCTTGGGAGAGGACTTTTTGTATTTGTTTGAGTTATCTCTTGGCATTGTATTGGCTATCTATAATAAGGAATTTTTGTTGGGTTTTTTGCCCCATGAGGGTTTCCCAGGATAAATGATGTGTCTCTTGTGATTGTGTATTTCTCAGTGATCCTATCTTATGCTATTGTTATCTATTGAAATGCAAAGAACTCTAATAATAGCTTAAACATTAACAGCTAGATCACTTGGGAAAACAAGACGCCCTTAGGGCACAAGATAGCTTAAAGCATGTAGAATTAAATTCAAAACTTGAACAATTCAATCTCCTTGAAATCACATTTACCAATGAACAATATTCAATCTCCAATGCAAAAAGACAAGTGCCTTATCTATTGGGTTATGGACTCTCTTGTTTATGAGCTAGGGTTTATTACTCCTCTAGGTGTGTAAGCCCTTTTACTCCCTAGAGTAAACGAACCTTAGCAAGGTAAATCTAAAAGGGTGTAAGCCCTTTTACTACTTGCAGCAACCTTTGCAAATAGCCTTTTCAATGACAACAAAAGATAGATCTTGGTGGAGAGTGTATGCCCTTATACTCCTCAAAGGGTTTGACAAAATAACCTTGAAATCAAGAAGAAACACATATAATTGCAGAAATTTCTTACCTAATCCAAGAGATAGCATGAAAAACCCTTACTTATCAAGATAATTCCACCACAATTGTCAAGAAACAAGCATCAAGAGAAGTCACTATTCTCCTTCAACCAATAGACAAGTGAAGCATTCAAAAGCATAAGAGACAAGATGGAGCGAATTGCCCAAATAGGGCGAAAATTTCATCCAATAATGTATGTAATTCTCAAGTGAGTTGTGTGTAAAATGAAAGTGAGATGACCTCTATTTATTTGAGGTCATCTTAAACCAATTTGTCCACATAAGTTTGTCAACAACAAATTAAAAGGAAGTTGACCACCTTTATTTTCCCTTACCACTTAAAAATATAAAAACACATAAAGTAAAACCCTTGGAAGGGTGACCTCATGCCCTAAAGGGTGACGTTAGGCCTCAAAAGTGAGACGTTGAGCTTCTAGATGCAAGTCGTTGGGCCTCCAAAGGCCATGTGTCCATCTCTCATGCTCTGGAGTGTCATGTCATGCATCTAACTTCTTCAAGCCACATCATCTCTCTTCCGGAAACATGAAGCTTGTTGCCATCCTTATACACACTTGCAAACGTGAGCTAAGTCTTGCTCACTTAGTGTGTCCTTGGAGGCACAATGCCTAGATTCAAAGCCCACGCTGTCACTTTGACTTGAACCTCTTCCGTCTAAGCTTACTCCTAGGGAAGCCAAGGGGGGTAGACCCTAGTTTCTAGATGAAATTTAGAGTTTAAGTTATAGGGGTTGATTTCAATTAGTTAAAGGTTTGGGAAAAATCTAACCTATGATGCAAAGGCAGCAAATGCAAGTGCAACAATTAATATGTCAAACAAGCCTTTTCCTAGGACAACTAAGACTAGTGCCTAAGATTGGGCAAGGGGTCAACTAAGTTTAAGGGAGGTTGATTACACAAGATTTACAAAGATTACAAGTATATCACAAAAAGGTTAGATACAAAGAGTTACAACTACAATTAGATACGAGATGAATGGATGATCTACTTATGAACAAGATACAATAGCTACAACAATGAATATTCTAAAAACTACCACCAAATTATACCCAACAATAGATACAAAGATACAAAGAGATTAATACTCCCCCCGCTTGTACCAAGTAATTGTTGGGTGCTCAAGAAGTATGGCAACAAGGCCTACCCTAGCTCCACTGGTCAGCCTAAGGAAAAAGAGTACTCCCGGAAAGGACGTCGCGCGCCGTGAGACCGTCCCCAGCCTAGCACCTTCTGTTGCTTCCTTTAGTCCTCGTTTAAATGGTATAAGTTGGGTCAATAGAGGTGTCCTATTAAGTCTAGTTGATTATTAGGCCTATGGACTGAGTTAATTTTAGTGTTTGGGTGTGTTAAGGTGAGTTTTACTTGCCCAAAAACTGTGAAATATTGCCAAAACCGAAATATTAAACTTGCAGGAAATGAAGTGTTTAAACCATGAGATATTACTTGAAACACATGTAAAGGAAACCCACAATAGCTTGCAAGATAAAGAGATTCAGTTGCCTTAAACCATCACCATTTTCCCATGATTATTTGCAACAAGATAAATGCTTGGAAAGTAAAACTTGCAAATAAAAGAGATTTTAAAGCATGAGATCTAAATCTATGCCTCCATGGGCTTAAGCTAGTATTTAGTTGTGTGAGATCTACCTCTAGATGATTTTAATCCATTAAGCACAACATAGACACTAAACAACTAAACTAGCCATACTATATTGGGGGTTGGCTTTGCCAACTTCTCATCCAACATGTAGGCAACAAGAAAAGAAAAACTTGAAATGAAAGAACAAGAAATACAAACCACTCACAATGGCACAAAGTGGAGGCAAGCCTTCCTATTTTGTGCCAAAGGGGGTTGGAAATGAAATAGGCTAAACTAAATCACTCATAGCCACACAACTTTGTCCTAATGACAAGTGGGGCAAAGAAAAAGTAAAAACTATGCAGAAAATTAAATATACAACCTAGCCTTACGATTTTGGGCAGTGGCTTTGCCAAACTCTCACCCAAGATGTAGGCACTAACAAGCTTTACAAGAACAGAAAATCAAGTACAAGAATGCAAGCCTCAAGGGACTCCCAAAGGCTTGCTACAATGTTAGAATGATAAGAGAAATGGTTGGGTGTTATTACCCAATCAAAAGAGAGGTCCTTGGTGTGTTTTGTGACTGAAAATGGGAAGCATAACCCCTTGACCTGGTAAGAACCTGCAAAAACCAGCAAGCTATTGCTTGCTGGAAATGATGCAAAACACACAGAAAAGTTAAGAAAATTCTTGTTTTTCAACAAAAATTTTCTGCATACAAATATCATAAAATTATATGAATGTATTGACCTATCTAAGAGTGTTAGCAACCAAAATCTGAAGTATGTATATAACAGAAAATGAGAAGGGAAAAACTATGAAGTTTAAATGAGCTATGAGGGTAGATTCTTGCTCAAAGCTATCCCAACAAAACCCTTGAAGCAAACCTGCAAACTTTGAAACACAATGTGAAACAAGAGTAGATAATGAGTTGCATAAGCAAATAACATAAACTAATTTATATCATTAGCTACTCAGCACATTTAGGCCAACAACTACACTATTGCCTAACCTATCCAAGTAAACTAATTTACCCAAGAAATCTACTCAATATTCCACAAAATGCATAAAGAAACAATGTCACCTCATATGCAATGAAGCACCAAGACACAATCCTTGTACTCCAAAATCCTCCAAAGCCTTTTTTATTATCAAAGGAAGAGGTTGCAACAACTAATTGCTCCAAGCTCCCCAAGAGCAAATTGGAATGAGGGCAAGATGAGAAATGAGAGAGATAGATGGGGCAAGAAAATGGTAGCATAGCAATACTCAAGAGATGGTCAGAAATGAGTGAGGGAGGGGTTCTATTTATACTTGGGAAGGCAAAGCTACCCCTCTTGGATGAGTTACAAGTGTCACACATCAAGGAAAAGTCACTTTTAGGGTTTTGGCATGGATGGATGAAGTGGCAATGAGTTGCAGTGAGTTAGCAAGGCTTTGACAAGTCAAATGATAAGTTGTAGGGTCTAGGGAGGCACACCAAGGGATAGAATAAGTCTCCCATTAATTAATTTATTTATTTTTTACTTTTTGGAGACTTTCTAGAAGGGGGGCACACCTCTCTATGGAAAGTGACGTTTTTGCTTAATGGCTAGGTGAGGGGGTGATGTGAGGGTTGGAAAAGGTTAGAAAAGTGTTTTCTTATCATCTCCCACCTTTACTTTACTCCATTTTCTGAAAATTACAAAAATGACATCTTTCCTATGTCATGATTAGCAATTAAAATTGTTGTTTTTACTGACTAAGACTCTCTATGGACAAACACCTAGCAAAAGTTGTCCGACTGAGTTGAAACTTGGTCCAAGGGTGTAGGGGGGTGTCATTCAATTTCTTATGAGCACAAATACCCCTAGCAAAAGCCCAAGGACCTAGTTTTTAAAATATTTGCTCAAAAATAATTAAAAATAATTAATTAAATTACCCAACCTTAGGCAATTTTAATTAATTAAAAAAGAAATTATCTAGACTCGACGAAATTCCACAAAACTTTCTGAGATGTCATACATGGTCATTTACATCATTCCTAAACACAAGCTACCAGAGGATAAATCCATTAGAACGCCTTTCAACACTTTGGAGGAATTATTTGTGGGAGTGAAAAACTCAAGGGAGATTAATAAGGCTGAAAAGCCAAATTAATAATCCAAGGATAAAATGCACTCAGTGAAAGGAACTCTCCTAATGAAGAAATACTAAAGTAACTGACCTAACTATGATCCATGCAGACCTATTACATTATTAACCCACGCAGGGGTGCAGAAATTCCGATTACAAAAATATGTGTTGGAGGCCAAAAATGCCTTGTAGAACCAAATAGTCTCTGACTTGGTAGCATCTGATGATGCATCTCTTCATGGTACATGGAGTTGACCCCCTAGTTGAATAGGCAATCAACAAAGCCCATCAAAACACTAACCTCCTCATGACGTCAAGGCTTGGGAGGTGATGTCCTGGGCCTCCAAAGGCCAGCGTCCAAGTGCAAGGGGCTATGATGTCATCACCTAGTGTTGTCCAAGTGCCTCTAAAGGAAACGTCCATCATCTCAAGTGTTCAATGGCTCCAGGTCCCCTTCCCATCCTATGGGATGTGGCATCCATCATTGGGGTTTTCAACCCCCCTTGAAGGTCAAAATGGCACAATCCTCCATGGAATAGCTTACACCTGGCAAGGTCCTGCCCAGACAAACAAGTATGCCCTCCAAGGGTCCACAAGTCACATGTATCATGCCAAGTAAGCCAACATTTAATAAAAGAACCACCCAAACATGTGCATTAAATCCCCCCTTTTCAAACTAAACGAATGCTCAAACATCTTATACAACTTGCCAAATTTAGGTATGGGAGGGTTGTCATGGTGCCCTATTGGGTAGATCAATCCCCAAGTCAAAGAGTGTTTCCCCAAAAAACCCTCTCTAAGTCATGTAATGAGTATGAGGTGGATGGGGGTATGACTTTTGGGCATGGAGTTCTTGACAAATCAAGGGCTCATGTTGTAGAGTACCCTCTTTACAGTTCAGAGCTTACTCGCGCTTTGAAACGATTTGTACACTCTTTTAATAATAAACACAGGCCAATTAACCACATGCATTTAAACACAATTAAACACATTTAAATTCCAGAGTAAAAACATATAATTTTACTGCTATGCTTAACAATCCATAGCATTTAACAATAATTTCATTTACACAGCGRAAAACATGATCCATAAAYAGCACGGTCATACACCACATGATCAAGCATAATTCAAATACTTATCTGTTAACAGCTGTAGAAATCACCAACCAAGTGCAGGCCTTCCACGAACCTCCCAGCCTTAGACCACACTGTTCTTCAGCTCAACAGTGGGTCACCCCCGAGCTGGGACCGAGCTCCACCCCAAGGCAAGGAATCCTAGGCTAGGCTAAGGTTACAGGGAAGACATCACAGAAATATCTGGAAGGATTCTTCCCAGAGATGCCATCTTACGCCCACTACTACCAGTCCCTCATTCCCCACATGCCTGTTCCACCCGGGAGTATACACCTTCACACGCACAGTCCATCGGTGCTAACCTCCCCTTCTGGGTCTCGGCAACAGGCCGGATCAGGAAGTCTCAGAGCCCGTAGCTGGTGCTGGACACTCTCTGGAAGAAAACACTTCCCAGCAAACTCTTTCACCTGGAAAGAGTTGCTCGCAGGCCTGACAACTTGCCTCTTCAAACCACAATCACCTCCCTCACTTGGAGAGAGGTTACACACAGGCTAAGCACGAATTCACACTGGCCAGTAAGCCACGCGCAGTCCAGCACTGCGTGGCCACAACATCCAACTGGGAAAACAGACACGGGCTTCCCAAACAGGCTCAACAATCCCGAAATAGACTCACGATTTCGGTTTCGGAATTTCACAAGGTGTACAGAGATTCCACTCACAGGCTTGACGGTTCAGAACAGAATGTACTGGCTATCTCAGAACGACACAGGCTTCTGGTTCAAGGGGTGTACGGTTCAGAAGATGCACGAGGATATCTTTGCAAAGGTTCGACCCCCTTCACGCTCAGACAATCCGCTAGAATTGAGAAGGAACCTACACAGCAGTTGACAAGAATGGGAGCGGAACCCCCAACACGGCTTGCTTCGGCAGTTTTAACTGCATGCACATGGGTTGACACTTGTCACCCATGAAGCTTGTTCCTTCACATTTGGAAGTCACTCATCCTTCCAAAGAACTTAGGGTAAAATAATATGCACATGGCTCTTTTTGGAAAAAATATTAAAATATTATTCCAGGCCTAAGCCCCCTAGGCTTAGCCCCTAGGTTCAACACTCAGCCCCTTTTTCCCACCTTCCAGCCCCTAATCCCTTGCCCACTCTGTGGACGCTCAGTCCCCCATCACTCTTTCATCGTGGTCGGTCTGCACCTGGCGGTGTTTATATTTTATTGAAGTGCTGCATACATACAGATACAAAATCCAGGCCCTTGGCCTTCAACCCTTAGGCTCTCTGGCCTAATCAGACATATAAGCCTACTGGCTTATACAAAACTTGGCTCACCAGCCTATAACACATATTTACAATCTCTTTCAGTTCATAGTTTACATCGGGGTTCGGCCTTGGGGACACTACACATGTTGTCTCATTTATGGGTGCCTTTGTAGAGGGTGTGTTGCATCCTCATTTGCAATGCAACATTTTTCCAAGCCCTTTATTTCTGTTAATTTATTATGGTCCAAAACATTGAGTGTTATTGGCAATGGAAAGGAAGAAGCATCACAATGCCACTTGGAGCTAGGAACACATCGAGTGTCTTGTGCAAGGAAAGTAAAAGACACCGCAAATGCATTCCCTCAACAAGCAGGACATTTATTAATTATGTGTTTTCATTTTTCAAAAAGGTACTTCAATCTTTATTGAGAAGCATTTCATTGCTCTCAGGACCTTAGGGCAAGCATCTAGAGGATAATTTATGGCTTTTATCTCTTGCCAACTACAAGACCTCTGGGCCTTTAGCCCCTTCTTCCCATGAAATGAGGTACAAGCCCTTCTTGGGGTCAATAAGCCCAAAAAAAAGATGAGGAAACGAAAGGGAAAATGTGTGGAAAGTGATAAGTATGTGCAGGAATGATACGATGACCCTTCAAGGAGACCCCCTAGTAGCAACCCTTTTCGCGAGGGTGACCCACTTACTAGGAAACCATGTCAACCACCAAGGTAAAATGAGGCAAAAGGTATAATTTCCAAGAAAACGTTTTCATAATCAAGAGAGGACTCTTTGCAACATGCTCAAATGCTTCAATTATTACAATGACACTTACCACGAGACCGGACTTGTTACCTCATGAAGCAATACATGTTGTCCTCTATGAGCCAAGCTGGTGTGGTGGACGTTGTTGTTGTCAAATGGTGATGTGTGGTGAGAGGAGGGGCTCTGCCTGCTCATCTGGATCTCGGCACTCCATGTCTTCAACCTGCGGGCCTCAAGACATCATCTCCTTAATTACCCCTAGCCTGGGGGTGTAACAAGCAAGAAGTAGATGCTAGGGAAAACATAGGAAGAGAAGGCATGTAGGAGGTGTTATCCCCCATTTCTATGGATAACAAAGGAGATGATGTCTTGAGGCCCTCAGGTTTCAAACATGAAGTGTCGAGGGATAGATTGACCCATGATGTCCACTTACACAAATGGAGACCCTCTTCACCACCATACTTCTCTGATTCGTCATGATGGCATCCACCACATCATCCTGTTTCCAGAAGACAATGGGTCTTGCTCCATGAGGTATAAGTCAAGTATTATTGTAAGTGTCACTTTAATACTCGAGGCATTTGAATATGTTGCATTTAAAAGATGCTTTTGATTATAGAACGTTTGCTTGGAAATTATGCTCTTTGCCCTGTTTCACCTTGGTGGTTGACATTGTGCCTTAGTAAGTGGTCACCCTTGGGGAAAGGTTTGCTACTAGGAGGTCTCCTTGATGAGTCATCGTACCATTCTCGATCATACTTATCATTTTTCACACTTTCCTCATTTTTGTGTATCAATCTTTTGGGGTTTTCGGGTGTACTGGCCCAAGAAGGGATTGTACCTCATTTCATGGGAAGAAGGGGTTGAAGGCCCAAAGGGAATGTAGCTGGCAAAAGATAAAAGACAAAATTATAACCTTCTAGATGCTCGCCCAAAAAGATCTTGAGAACAATGAAACGTTTCTCTTAAAAGAATTGAAAACCTGCAAAAGCAAATTTCACATATATAAATGTCCCACTTGTTGAGGGATCTACACAAGTGTGTTTTACCCTTTGCTTTACCCATATGGCACTCTGTGTACCTCCCACTTCAAGTGACATTGTGGTACTGCCTTAAAATATTATGTTACCCATTTGGAGTACCCAATTGTTCTAGACTATAATTAATTAATGGCAAATAATGGGCTTGGAAAAAGGTTGCAATGAAAACGAAGGAACAACTCCCCCTCTACAAAGGCACCCATAAATGAGACACTACAAACCCTTGTATGTCATGAACCCCATGCCCAAAAGTCTCACTCCCATTCCATTCCATCTTCCTTACATGGGTTAGAGAGGGTTCACCTAGGAAACACCCCCTGACCTGAGGAATGACTCACCCAATAGGTCACCTTGACAACCCTCCCATACCTAAACTTTGCAAATTGCATAGGATCTTTGAGCACTTGTTTAATTTGATAAGGTAGTTTTGATGCAGATGTTTAGGTGGCTCTCGTATTAAATGTGATTTTACTTGCTATGATACATTTGACTTGAGACCCTTGGAGGGCGCACTCATTCGTCTTTGCGGGACCTTGTTGGTCTAGCTTGGACCTCCTTGGGGGCATAAAGCCCATGGATGGATGCCATGACCCAAACCTTGGGGCAAGACAGATGATGGATGTTTCCTTTGGAGGCAAGGGAAGACACCTCGAAGGACCTCACCTAGCCCTTACCAGCCCAACGACTTGCCTTTTGAGGCTAAAGCACTGCACTTTTGGGCTTGACGTCTTATTTGGGGCTAGGGTTTGACGATGGTGGTGAATTTTGATGATGACTTGGCATGATAGATGGAGAAGAGGAGGGTTAGCTTGATGACACATGGCCTTTGGAGGCCTAGCGCTCTCTTCAACAACCCAACGACTTCCTTCAAGTGCCAAAACGTCACCCTTTTAGGGCATGATGTGATGTTTCTAGGGTTTCTTTATGTGTAAAATCAAATTATGAATTTTAAAGGGGAAATTAAAGGGGGTCGGCCTCCTTAATTGTGTTTTACCCTTGTGTTATGTGGACAAACTTTATTATTAATCCTTGTATAAATAAAGGACAAAGATCGTTTCATTTGAACATAACTCTCACATGTGAGAAGAGCTATTTGGCTAAAATTTTCTCCCCTCTTGGGAAAACTCCATTTCTCTCTCTTGAATGCTATGGTTAATACTTGTCAATTGGAGCTAAGTGGTGCGCCATCTCTTGGAGGCTATTATTTTGCTATGTGGATGGAATTTACTTGGTAAACTAGGGTTTGTCTTGCATGCTTCTTGGAATTGGTAAGAAGTTTCTACACATTGTTGGTTCTTTCTTTCTTGTTTCAAGGTTGTTATTGACTAATCCTTGGAGGAGTATAAGGGCATACACTCTCCACCAAGCTTCATCTTATTTGCTATTTGATAAGTCATTTTTCACAAGCTTGCTAAGAGGAGTAAAAGGGATTACACCCTCCTAGATTTACCTTTGTTGATTCTACATGCTCTAGGGAGTAAAAGGGCTTATACCCCTAGAGATATTGTGGATCCATCCCTTGCAACCAAGACTCCATTTACCCAATAGATTTAAAGCACTAATCTGAAAATTGCATTGGAGAAATAAAATACTTGCATTGATATGCGTGATTTTGAGAGATATTGAAATTGTTCAAGTTGAAATTTTTTCTTGGTGTCTTAAACTTGCTCAAGCCACTAAGGCATCTAAGTTGGCTTAGTAATTCTCTAGTTATAATCAATTAAAAGTTACAGCCATTAGGGCTGCAGCAAAACACATTCAAATTCTTACTATAACTTGTTTTTCCACCGTCAAAATTTGCATCAAAGTTGTCATAATTATCTACTAATCATTGTGCTTCATTTGGGTGGTGTTGTCGTCCTTATACACACTTGCAAACGTGAGCTAAGCCCTGCTCACTTAGTGTGTCCTTGGAGGCACAGTGCCTAGGTTCAAAGCCCACGCTGTCACTTTGACTTGAACCTCTTCCGTCTAGGCTTACTCCAAGGGAAGCCAACGGAGGTAGACCCTAGTTACTAGATGAGATTAACGTTTAAGTTCTAGGAGTTGGTTTTAATTAGTTAGAAAGGTTGGGGGAAAACCTAGCCTATGATGCAAAGGCAGCAATGCAAGTGTAACAATTAGAATGTCAAGCAAGCCTTTTCCTAGGACAACTAAGACTAGTGCCTACGATTGGACAAGGGGTCAACTAAGTTTAAGGGGGGTTGATTATACAAAGTTACAAGATTACAAAGATTACAACAAGATTAGATACAATTAGATACAAAGATACAAGAAAGAATATCTAAGGATTACAACAAAGTAATGCTAAACAAAGATACAAAAGATACAAGATATAGAAATACAATGATACTAGGCACCAACTAACAATTACTTGTATGTGCAGGAATTAAAGATATTCAAGAAAATGCATCCATCAACATAACGAGCCAAGCATGCTCACAATAGAGTGTCTCCTCAAAAGGACGCACTTACTCTATTGGACGGCTATCAATGGCACACAAAAATCACTCAAGACCCAACAAGATAGTGCCTCCAAGAGGATGCGCAACTTCTTGAGGGATCACACCAAAATAGGAACAACAATTTAAATGAAAGACACAAATATGATCACTTAGATAATTAACCCACAACTCATAAAGATAACTTGCATGTAAATGTAAAGATGAAATAAATGTGCTTGCAAGTGAAAATGTAGATCACCAGTGATAAGCTGAATAGATTGCCCAATGTTGTGGATTTAAAGATTTATTAAATGAGACCTCAATCCTAGCTAAGTGTCAACCCAATACTCCCCCCGCTTATACCAAGTAACTGTTGGGTGCTCAAGAAGTATGGCAACAAGGCCTACCCTAGCTCCACAGGTCAGCCCCAAAAAAAAGAGTACTCCCGGAAAAGGACGCTCCGCGCCACGAGACCGTCCCCGGCCTATCACCTTTCTGTTTCTTCCTCTAGTTCTCGTTTCAAATGGCGAAAATGGGTCGGTAAAGGTGTCCTATTAAGTCTAGTAAGTTATTAAACCTGTGGACTAAGTGTTTTTAGGTGTTTGAGTGTATTACTGTGAGTTTCACTTGCCCAAAAAGTGCCCAAAGGGCCCGAAACCGAAATGTTAAAACACTGGAAAATGAAGTTCTTTAGATTGTAAGATTATTGCATGTAAAGCATAAAGAAAACTTGAAATAAATTGCAGAAATGAAAGGATTACTTTACACCATTAACATCCCCATGTGTGTTGCAAACTGAAAGATAAATGCTTGAGGACTGAGAGCTTGCAAGTAAAGAAATAATGAAAGCAAAAGATTTTATCCTATGCCTCCATGGGCTTAAACTAGCATTTAGTTATGTGTGAGATCTAATACTAGATAATTTTAACCATGAGCATGCATATTAGACATTCACAACTAAGTTAGCTATACTATAGGGGTTAGATAAATAAAAAGGGAAAAAAGGAAAAGAACTAAACTAAAACTGAGAATGAAAAGCAGAAATCGAAACGAGAAGGCAAGCCACTTGGCGACCCCCTTTGGGCTTGCTTACAATGCTTAGAAGATGGAGAAAGAAGGGGCTTTTGTTACCGAATCAAAGGGGGGTCTTTGGAAGTGTGTTGTGACTGAAAACGGACATCATGTACCCTTGACCTGGCGAGAACCTGCAAAAACCAGCAAGCAATTGCTTGATGGAAATGTTGTAACACACCCACAAAACGTTAAGAAAATCTTTGTTTTGCAACAAAAAATTTCTGCATGTAAAAACCAAAAAAATAATGTATTTAAATGACCTATCTAAGAGCGTTAGCAACCAAAATCTGAATGATATAAGAACAGAAAGATAAGAGGAAAAGCTTATGAAGTTTTTAGTAAGCAATGAAGGTAGATTCTTGCTTGAATCTATCCCAGCAGTGCTCTTTGAGATAACCTGCAAACCTTGAACAAAAACGTGAGAAAAAGAGTAGATAATGTATTGAATGCACTAATAACACAACAAAGTTTATATCATTAGTAAATACAAAACATATAGGCCTGAAACTACACTATTGCTAAACCTAGCTAAGTAAACAAAATTTACCCAAGCAATACTACTCTATATTTCATAAATATTCAAGAAAAGAACAAGATCACCTCATAATAGAATGGAACACCAAGACAAAATCTCGTACTCCACGATTCCTCCAAAGTTTTTCTCTATTACCAAAGGGAGAGGTTGTAGCAACAAAATTGCTCCAAGCTCTCAAGAGCAAAATGGAATGGAAGCACGGTAAGAAAATGGTAGCATAACAATACTCAGAAGAATGTTGAGAAATGAGTGAGGGAAGGGGTCTATTTATGCCCTGAGAGGCAAAGTAACCCCGCTTGTA
>ML788955.1:358611-373623 GCA_009831015.1 Picea engelmannii
GCAAGCATTCTCAGAACTGTAGAAGCAGCACTTGTGCACACTGCAGTTGACCAGTTGTGCGCAAGATTGGAGGAGAGTTGTTGCAGCTAGCAGATTTTGGTTTTGGCTTGGACTATCTCTTGGTTATGGTTTGGACTCTCTGGTCAGCTATTGTTACTCTTTCTTGGTGCATAATCCTTGGAGAAAGGTGTGCCACCTTTGTTTGGCTATCTAGCCTAGGGTTTGCTTCCGGAATGATTCTCTATCAAGGTTAAGGTGCTCGGGGGTGGCTTCGGCCTATGGTTGGGTGACAATAGTGATATTGTCTATGGTTAAACGAGCACATCCATCTTATTTCTAACAGGTTATGGGCCCACACCTCCTTTAGTCAGTCTAACCACTGGAAGGGAGCATAGCCATAAGAATACTAAGCTCGTTGAAGAACTGCCACTAGGGTTTCTAGCAGGAGCA
This sequence comes from Picea engelmannii, assembly GCA_009831015.1. NCBI lineage: Eukaryota > Viridiplantae > Streptophyta > Pinopsida > Pinales > Pinaceae > Picea > Picea engelmannii. Next base: position 359,062 of record ML788955.1, read on the forward strand.
GTTACTAAATTACTGTCGCTAGGGTTAATAGCAGGTGCAGTTGCAGAAACCCTAACCCTCTCGTTGAGACACCTTAAGTGAAGGGATTGACCCAATTTCCGGATAGACTAGTGCGCCCTAGCCTAGCGCACCTCCTGGTACTCTCAGCAAGCTAAGACATCAAGTTTGAGTTTTTGGTCAAATCTAGGGTTGACCAAGTCAAGGCAACCATGACATACTCTATGAAGTCAGAAAACAAGTTAGATGGGGCTTCTAACTTCAGAGCGTGGAAGACAAGGATTGACCTCATCCTTGCGAAGAATAAAGTGTTGGATATTGTGAAAGGAAAGATCGTGGAACCAGAGTTTGAAGAAGGAAAAGAGAAGGAACCGTAGAACGTTGCAGTTATGGAAAAGTTCAAAGACAGTGACATCAATGCCATGAGTATCATAGTGGACTCTATAAAAGACCATTTGATACCCTACATCTCCCATCTTGATTCGTCTAAAAAATGTACGATGCCCTAACAAACCTCTTCTCAGTCAAAAACATTAGATAAGTAATGAGTCTGAAGAATGAGCTATGTGACATGAAGATGAATGATGATGACAACATAACATCATACCTTGTGAGAATCTCTCAGTTAAGAGATCAACTACAAGCTATTGAAGAGATCATTTCAGAGAAGGAATTGGTAAACATAGTACTCAATGGTCTTCCCAAGACATCGGATGCATTTGCCGCAAGCATGAACACAAGGAAGGAGTATCCTACATTTGAAGAACTTTGGACTTGCTATGCACAAGAAGAATCAAGGATCAGTGCAAAAGAGAAACCCCAAAAGAAGTACGATGATCAAGCCTTCACAGCAAGGTTCAAGGATTTCAGGAATAAAAAGAAGTTTGGCTCCAGGAAGAAACCAAATCAAGAGAAAGATATGTCAAGAATACAATGCTTCAATTGTCAAAAGTATGGTCACTACAAAAATCATTGTCCTGAGTTAAAGAAAAAGAAGGAAACAAACGAAGCATCAATTGTCGAAGAAAGGGAACCCTCAAAGAAAGCCAAGCAGGACAAAACAAACTTCTTCTTCTAAGACAAGGTAACAATACTCTTCATAGTTCTTGTACATACCATGTTTTCTGTACATATCTTGCATATTTATTTCTTAGAAGATAATATGTTCCAAGAGAAACTATACCTATGGAAGAACAACAAGATAAGGATTGCTATCACTATGACTACAAGTCAAACAATACACATGAAAGGATGAAGTACATAAACAACCCCTGGTACCAATTCATGTGAAAGTTATTACATAAGTAACAGCTGCAAGATAAGATGTAATCAGAATCAATTTTGAAGAAACCTAGAAGAAGTAAAGACAGAAAGAAGTCAACAATCAAGAGGAAATTGGAGAAAGACTTATGACACTTTGCAGAAAGCAATAAGGATGAAGACGGAAGCATGGACTCTGTTAGATGGAGGGAGTTGATTATATATTCCAAAAGAAGAGCATGCATTCATACATGAAGCAGGGATTAAGAGGGAGCTAATCCTATGATCCATTGAAGATGACGAAGTATATATATCCATGGTAGCAGCCATGAAAAGCAGTACGTGTTCAGTTTGACGTTAGAAGAAGCCTTCTTCGAAAGGAAGCCTTAAAGTAAACCCCGGTTGTCTATCCACATCCATGATCATATGATGAAAGAAAGAAGTTGGAATCTTCAGGGCATGGAATCTATAGAAAACTCCATGGACCCAAGAGCTAAAGAAAAACATGAAGAAGAATGAAGATTCCAAGAGAGAAAGAAAAGCCAGAACAACCAGTCATTGTATCAAGAATCACAAGACTACCAGCCTGATCTAAACTCACTAAAAGCAATCAAGCAGAGGAACTGATGAAGAACAATGTATGGAAGACTTATGAATGTAAGCATTACGAGATCCAGAACTAAAGGTTCTCCCAAATGGAGGTAGAAGACTATGATGATTGCTTGTTCCAGTAAACCAGGCATACCTCTACATGAGCCATTATATCGTCTGTAATATCCATGGGTTAAAGTTTACATCAGATGAATGCAAAGACTATTCTCCAGAATAATTGAACAAAGAGCATATGAAGAGCAACCTCAAGGCTTTAAGGGATACTAGAAAGAGATCCTTGTATGCAGATGAAAGAAGACAACTTGGTGAAGAACCTCCAATGCACAATAGAAGCATGGTGAAAAACTTTCTATAATAGAGATATTGTATCAGAATGGTTACTCAGAAGCTTAGGAAGATGGATTGCTAATCCATGACAAACTCTCATGATGACAGAAGAAGTGCCACTTGGATATGTTCCAGTTTGACCCTTGCCACAATGTTATGAGCTAGCAAAAGATGAATCCAACAATGATATACTATATTGATCAAAGCTATATGAAGCCTTCAGAGAAAACCAGTGTTCCAGAAAGACCGAAGTACATTGAGATCAAGCATTACATTCTCCGTGATGAAGTCCAGAAAAGAGAAAGTGATTCTCCAAAATATATCTCCACAGATGAGCAGATAAGCAGACATTTTGGTAAACCCTCTGTCCAAGATGAAAGAGTTTGCGTACTCAAGCTAGAGCTTGTGGAGACGACTTCCTTATTGAAAAAGGAAGAGATGACTCTCAGGTTGGGAGGGAGCACTGGTGTGTTACTGATTTATGGACAGTCACTTTTTAGTTCGAAAAATGGTCCAGGATGACCAGTTCCTTTCCAGTTTGGAAAGTGGTTTGAGATTTCTGACGAACAGGTATTCTCCAGTTCGAAAAATGGTCCAGATCGAACGGTCATTTTCGTAATGAAAATGGTTCGATGGATTGTTGATGTACCATAGACAGCGATTCCCCTTGTATTTAACATTGGGAATGGTCTAGGACAGTCACTCTCAGTAGTGGTCAAGAAGACTAGTCCGCCTCACCGGGCAGTCATTCTTTCAAAGCTCACAGTTGTGAGCAGTTTCGAAGAATGGTCCATTTTGGAGGTTGGTGCAGGACAATCATTTCCTTAAGAAATGGTCCGGACAGTCATTCCCTAGAGCAGATTCATTCTCTCCAGGTTGCACTTTGTTTAGTGCCAGAGGAATGGCCCAGATAGGTAAATGGTCCAGGTTCAGCAATCAGAGATAGGCATTCCCTAGGGCAGACTCATTCTCTCCAGGTTGCACTTTGTTTAGTGCTAAAGGAATGGCCCAGATAGGTGAATGGTCCAGGCTCAGAAATCGGGACAGTCATTCTTCCTTGCTTGAGAAGAATAGTCCAGATAACTCATCATTGATGTTTGACCTTCTAAGGGCAGATGCCCTTCCCGATCTCACAAACGTGAGTGGAAGAATGGCCCAGATGATTTAGTTTATATCATAACAATGTTTTCTATGCAGGTTGATATCAGATGATATGATTGTTATGGAGACAGTATGTCTCCGGACAGTAGATGTATACTACTTTGTTGGATGTGTTCCACTGATTGTGATTATGTGTCACTGATCAAGTATCTGTGTGTTACTTGGTGTGGCAGTGTACAACTGGATTGTAGTTGTATACTACTATGGATAGACACAGTTGTGTTCTATTGAATGACATTGTTCCAATTGCCTTGAAGACTATCAGTAGTGTTGTAAATGATTATCAGCTAGATGGATGATCAATGGACAGAGTTTCCCCAGATGGAAAATGGTTCAAGACATTTATTCTTCTAGGACATATGTCCGGATTAGAAGAATGGTTCTTGTGTCACTCTATGGAGTGAGTGACTTATCCAGCATCATGTCTGATTACTCAGATGGAGTATGGTTTCGAGAGATGATGCAGGTGATGACACTGATAGTGATGATGGTGCTCATGATCTAATCATGAGATAGTCTATACGACTATGTTGATGCTACCGGGTGAATGGTATGTTTGTGCTCAAGACCATTACCTTCAATACCTCCCTAGCTAGGAGGGAGTGTTGACATTATGGTAGCTGTGAGAGGTATTACCTCCACGTGTGAACCTGATGAGAATAGAATATTTTGTGAAGCAAGAAGAAACCCTAATTAGTTGGATAATAACCCTAGAAGACAAGTCGGCTCGAGAGGATAATTTGTATTAGGTTATTAGCCTCCAAGAGAAGAAGTCGGCTAAAGGAAATATTATATACTAAGTAAATAGGCACCCAGAATGAGAAGTCAGCCCAGGCAATTTGCCAGTTTTAGTATAAATACAGGAGGTCAGTCTTCATTCTGGCAGGCATTCTCAGAACTGCAGAAGTAGCACTTGTGCGCACTGCAGTTGGCCAGTTGTGCACAAGTTTGGAGGAGAGTTGTTGTTGCAGCTGTTGCAGCTAGCAGATTTCAGTTTTGGCTTGGATTATCTCTTGGTTATGGTTTGGACTCTCTGATCAGCTATTGTTACTCTTGCTTGATGCGTTATCCCTGGAGAAAGGTGTGCCACCTTTGTTTGGCTATCCAGCCTAGGGTTTGCTTCCAGAATGATTCTTTGTCAAGGTTAAGGTGCTCAGGGGTGGCTTCGGCCTATGGTTGGGTGACAATAGTGATATTGTCTATGGTTAAACGAGCACATCCATCTTATTTCTAACAGAGTGTGTGTGACACACTCCAAGTGGGATGTGGGATGCATAGGAAAGGTGCATGGGTGAAGAGAGAGGCCTATGACTTGCTTTAAAGCAAGTTTCTACTTTTTGCCAGAGAGGGGGCGCAAATCCCAATGGGGGCGTGAGCTTTAAAGTGAGAGGTGGGTCCAGTGGGTATGTAAAGGTTGGGAAAGGGGTTGGGTAGGTTAGGATATGTCTCTCTCATCATTATCCACCTTTACTTTACTCCATTTACTCAATTATTACAAAATTGACATTTTTCTTATGTCATGGTTTAGCAATTAAAATTGTTTTTTTTTTCTGACTAAGACTCCTTGTGAACTAACACCTAGCAAAAGTTGTCCCACTGAGCTGAAACTTGGTCCAAGGGTGTAGGGGGTGTCATTCCATTTCTTTTGAGCAAATACCCCTATCAAAATCCCAAGGACCTAGTTTTTACAATATTTATCAAAAATTAATTAATTAAATTTCCAACCTTAGGAAATTTTAATTAATTAAAAAAAAGTTAAAAACCTATATAGACTCGACAGAATTCCACGAAACTTTTTGAGTTGTCTTACATGGTCATTTACATCATTCCTAAACACTAGCCACCAGAGGATGAATCCATTAGGATGTCTTTCACCACTTTGGAGAATTTATTAATAGTGGGAGTGAAAAACTCAAGGGAAATTAATAAGGCTGGTTAGGCCAAATTAATAACTTGAGGATAAAAAACACTCAGTGAAAGGAACTCTCCTAATGAAGAAATCCTCAGGCAACTGACCTAACTATGATCCATGCAGACCTATTACATTATTATCTCATACAGGGGACTGGAAATTCCATTTACAAAAATATGAGTTGGAGGCAAAAATTGCCCTGTAGAACCAAATAGTCTCTGACTTGGTAGCATCTGATGATGCATATCTTCATGGTACAGGGAGTTGACCCCCTAGTTGAATAGGTGGTCAACAGGTGGTTTACTTGTGAGTTTTGGTGGTTGGATCTTGCTGCTGTAGCAATCTTTTGCTACAGCCAATTGGCTGCTCTAATATGTCTCTGAAAACATCATTAAGCAGCCTTCTTTTACCATCAAAGTTTATGCTTAAGTATTGGAACATTATATGCTTGATTAGTGCTTCATTGTCCAATAATTCTTTCGTACTTTGGATGGTTATTTCTGCTGTTAACAACATTTTTCCTTGTTGATATATATTCTTGTTTACTGCTGCAATATAGGACAGCAAGCTTCACTTGCTTGTCCATTGGATATTTTGGCTTGTATCTCTTCATTTTGTCTTGTCTCAAGCAAGTATCATACTCTTCTGCAGGTACACTTCACTTTGGCAACCTACCCTTACCAACAAAGCTCTTACCCAAGCCATCTTCCACTTCTTACTTTGACCTATAGGGGTACCACCTTTCATTACTCCACTTTCCATCTCATTTCCCCATAGGGTCACTGGGATTCCCCCCTTGTGGTGACTTCCATCATCACTAAAGTGAGGAGAGTGTCCACCTAAGGTGACGGTAGGTAGATACTCTCACAGTTGTCCCACGTTTGTGGATTGGGTCATGCTTTGCCCAACCTACAATCTGTGTGATACCAGGAGGTAAGTTCTTCATTTTGAGGTTCAGGTTTTGGAGTTGTTTTCTTTCTTTGTGAGGTTATTTTCTTACAAAATGGCAATATTGCATAGTAGAAGAGTAAAAGATTCTCAAAAGTTTATTGGTCAATGGAAGCATGTGAATGTTTTTGGGTTGAACCAAAGTAATTGTATTTTGACTTAAGAATCTCACAACATATGACAATCAGAAAGTACTACACAAATACAATTATGTCAAGCAATGCTAGGACCCATGTAGTTGAAGGCCATGGAGATGTACAACTACAGTTGACAAGCAATTTACTAGAAATTTGTTTTTTGTTAGTTAGCTAGTAGAGCAAATTCTACATATGGAGGTCTCATTCACAACAATCAAGTGGTTGGTGAACAAAAAGAAGAGTAGGAAGGTTATAACACTGGCAGTGAAGCACAGGCTGCAAAACATCCAAGATGTGGCAATGAAGGATTGACAGAATGTGGCAATGTCAATCTCACAACACTTTATGGACAAATGAGATAATAATGCTAGTTCACTTCGGCTCCAAAGGTATGGGCATTTGAGCTGTCAACATTTCTCTTCTGAGTAGGTTAGATACAGTAGTTGGTCTACTTGCTATATGGGGAAGGAACAAATTTGTGTAGAATATTTGGTAGGAGAGCAGCACTAGGAGGTTATTGACATAGGTAGAGCTTGGAGAGGAAGAAACACAAGGAGGTCTACTGCTCATAGATTGCTGCCAAGAAACTGATAGTATTTATTCTTTACCTACCAAAAATTTTGGCAAACATATCTTACACAGGTGTCACATAGCTATAGCAGTCGTGATGCACATATATTCGTTGATATGCATCACAGAGAGAAAGGATTGAATAGAACCAACCAGCAAAACCTAAATCCTGCAACAAACAAAGAGAAAATAGCCAGCAACAATGCAGCCCTAGAAAAAGAAATAACCATTAACAAGAGCACTAGGGCTGATCATACTGGGCTAGAGAGAGAATCCATAAGAGCGCTATGGCAAAAAAGATAACCAAACACAATAGCAACCAAGAACAAGATGTTGAAATAATGTAACTGCAAAGAGTATTCTAATTATTATTTGATATATTATTCATCGGATCAATCCCCATTGTGGATTGATCATGTCGGTTATTGTAATAGGACCAAATCCCCTTTTGCGGATTGGTCAAAAGACAATTGTAATAGGCAGAATAAGAAGTCGGCCCCAGCAGATATTAAAGAGGCCCAGAAATATAATAAAGGTGGGTTTACCCACCCAGTTTGAGAAGTCGGCCCTGCCAGTGAAGAGACACTTCACACATGCCAGACTTGTATAAATAAAGAGGCTAGCGCCTCACTTAGACACACAACTCACTTGCTCATTGAGAGACAAGTTCGGATCTGCTGCTGGAGAAGAAGGAGAGAGAGAGTGGCGCATATCTGGGAGAGGACTTTCTGTATTAGTTTAAGAGATCTCTTGGCATTGTATTGGCTATCTATATTAAGGAAGTTTTGCTGGGTTTTCTTCCCCTAGAGGGTTTCCCAGGATAAATGTTGTGTCTCTTGTGATTGTGTATTTCTCAGTGATCTTGGATTATGCTATTGTTATCTAATGAAATGCAAACAACTATAATAATGGCTTAAACATTAACACAAGAGAGCGCAATAGTATATGGCGCCCGTAGGCTAAAGAATGAATCACTTGTATAAAAGAATGAAAGAGTGATCAACATATCACCACAAAAAGATTTTATAAATGAGAGTTGGGTATGTATTTATACACAACTCAAAGGGTAGAGTGCTTCCCCAAGATGAGTTATGGGCCCACTAGGTCAGCGTTAACTAACCTAGAAATATAATGAGTGTTGACTACGCCAGCTTTAAGCCAAACCTAGGAATACAATATAATAATGATTGCAATAGGGTTGGCCATGGCCAGAAGTGAAGCCTACACCATTCTCAACAATTTTAACCATATGTGTAAACTAAGGTTCAGTCATACACAGTCAGCTGTGGTGTTCATTTTACATGAGATTTATAATCTGGAAAGCTTGCGTTATAATTTTAGTTAATATAATACTTTTCTCAACAATACCTATTAACTCATGTTTTTCATCGTTGATAGTTCTTTCGACAAAGAAACAAATAAAGATTGCCAAGTGCTCGGAAGCCAAACAAATGTCATACCTTAGCTGAATCATCTATCCGATGTAATCTCGCACAACGTCTTTCTAGAATTCTTTCTTTCTCCTCCATCTTCATCATTGCCTGCATTACAAAACCATATTCTGTATTATACCTGAAAATCATGAAATTCTTCAATAGGTGGAATTATCTGGAAATTTTGTCCTTCCTTTTTTCCAAACCTGATTCATTCACCTATATGTAGGAACACTAATTCTGCATATATCATTTCTACTGTCACTCACATCAAAAGGAAACCAGAACAGAAAGACAATGAGAAAAGTCTGAGTATAAAACTGGGAAAAAAGAGAATGTCTGAAATTTCATTCCTTCAGGCACAAAACACAGAGATGGTTGTCAATTTTGGACCAGGTTAAACTTTATAAAATAGTCGTGTCTTGTTATAGTCAAAATGGACAGAAGCTATCAGATGTGCTGCTGAATTAAATGTCACATAAGATAAGATAATTTTATTAATGTCTAACAAATTACCACAAAAGTAGGTCAATGGGACTGAAGATTACAACATGTATGAGTCAATGTAGCAGTGCAAATGCAGCTCCTAGATAATGCTGAGAATAACATAAAGAAAGAAACCTAAAGTAGTGCAGCTTCAAAAATGTCTAAAACCATGACAAAAAGTATGGTGAACCAAAATTTAAGTGCATATGTCCGACTCAAAAGTCTGTCAAGAGAAAGAGAGAGAGAGCGTGAGGCTACCAAGGTCTCTTGAGTCTGATGGCCAAGGGCGACTGAGGCGAATTGGGCATTGGCTCGTTGTCGGAGTCCTCGGGAACTATCGAGGGGTCCAGTCGTATGACCCTGGGGGGATGTAGGAGCAGGGTATAATCCAGCATTCAAGGCCGAAAGAAAGAAACTCTGGATAGATCTTTGGTAGCTCATCTAAATCTAGGAGCTAGTCTGACAGGCGAGACACACCCTATTTTGGATCCATTTGGAGCTAATCCCTTTATCTCTTTGAAGATGCATGGACTAATATACAGTTCAGCACCTCTAAACTGCTCTCAATGATAACGATCTAACTCCCCGAGGGAGAGGCTAAGGAGAGACACAAGGTCTCACTAATCTGTTTTTTGGTACATTCTAGGGCTTTGCCCACTGCTTGTTGCTTCGATCTAATGGATGAAAGTATGATGTGATCATCCTGGTAGTCCTAAGAAAGGGTATAGCATGTAGGAACTGAGATCTGTGGTGAAGAGGGCTAGGCATTGTTATCCCCTAGCCTAGGGATAACTAAGGAGATAATGTCTCGAAGCCCACAGGTCCTAGACATGGAGTACCAAGAGCTAGACGACTTGAGCATGGCCCCGGAGGGCCCCTTTTTCATCAGTGCAGTCCACTTATAACCAGCAGCAGTATCCATCCCACCAGCCTGGTCCTGAAGTAGTGGTTGGTCTTGCTCCATGAGGTAATGAGTCTGGGTATCATGGTATGTATCACTCTGATTTTTGAAACACTTGAATATGTTGTATTGAATCCTTCTTCATTTCATGACGTTTTCTTGGAAATTATGCTCTTTGCCTCGTTTATACCTAGAAGGGTAACATGGTGCCCTAGTAAGTTGGTTTCCCTTTAGAATGGGTTGCTACTGGGTGGTTTTGTGAAAAGTCATCATCTGTTCCCTCCATACTTACCACTTTCCATCTTTATTCCTTCCATCTCCCCTATCCTTGTTTGGACATTGGGATTGGCTACGCTAGGAAGGGTTGTACCTTACCTTGTGGGAAGAAGGGGCTAAAGGCCCAGAGGGTAAAAGTAGTTGCCAAGAGTTAAAAGCCAATGTTGAAACCTTTGAGATGCTTCACCCAGGGATCCCCAAGAAAGCAGTGAAAAGCTTCTCAATAAGAAAAAGGGACCCATAAGATACATAAACACTCAAGGTACTAGTTGATGGATAGGAGGTCTCATCATGAGTCGGCCTATTATAACCATGGGCATGTAGCGGTATGACGCTACCACCTATCTAGTCACCAAACCAAGGTAGTGGCTCTTGGTGGCATAGCCAAGAGAAAGGGGGTCTCATCACGAGCCAGCCTTATCATTTCCGTGAAATGTTTGTGGATAACGATGTCACCTCTGGTCATCAAGCCAGGACAGTGGCCCTCAACTATTCCCTTGAAGCACAAAAGCAAAAGATCAAAATAAATAAAGCTAAGAATAAAAGGAAATGAATGGGCTAGGAAACAATTGCATTTATGACAAGGTGCAGCTCGCCCTCTACAAAAGCACCCACAGGTAAGACTTTACATTTCCCTATTATTACATGCACCCCATACCCAAACACTTACCCATACCACCTCATACATTTACATGACCTGGATTAGATCCCACCTGGGAAACATCCCAAACTTAAGAGAGGTCAACCCAATAGGACACATTGAGACCTTCTCCAAACCTAACTTGTCAAATTGCATAACGTCTTTGAGCATTTGTCTGGGTTAAAGGGGGTTTGATGCACATGTTTAGGTAATTTAATTGTTGGATGTGATTTACATGCTATGATCCTTGTGACTTATGAACCCCTAGAGGGTGTACTTGTTGCTGCAGGAACTTGCCCGGTGGACAGGTACACATGAGGGAATGATTAGCTCGGACCTTCATGGGGGCTTAAATCCCGCAGATGGATGTTGCAACCCCAACCAGGGGTAAGAAGAAATTGAAGATTTGCACCGGGAAAAAGAAGGTCGTTGCCTTTGGAGGCACCCTGGTAGACCTAGACCCAGGGGGACCTTGCTCTTCCACATGGACGTTGGCCCTTGAGGGCTCTGGACGTCACCATCATGACCCTAGACATCATCCAGAGCTAGTGCTTTCGTTTTGGAGGCATTTATGAACCTAGTGGCACGTGCGGGCATCATCTAGGGCCTTTGGAGGCCAAGCGCCCTACATTTTAGCCTCAACGTTCCACCTTTAGGCCTCAATGTCACCCTAGAAGGGCATGACGTCACCCTTGGAGGTGTCTTTAGATGCTAATTAATTTTTATTATGTCAAAATTGAATTTTATTGTAAATTGGCCAGGTCGGCCTTATTTTGACCCGAAAATAATTTAAAGGTCAAAATTTTATATAAATAAATATAAAGTGTACTCATTTTTACATCACAACTCACCTCTCACAAGAGGGAGGACTGAAATTTTCGCCCTAAAGGGGTTATTGGCTGAAATTACTAAGGCACACTTGCTTGGAGGCTATTTTGAATCATTTCTTGGTGAAATCTTGGCAAATCTAGGGTTTTTGTGCTTAATTATTCTTGGTGAAGTAAGTAAATCTGCAATTTTCATTTCATGATAAATGTCTATGGTATGTTTACTTGCTCATATGTAAGATTATGAAATTGTTTGCTTGAAACCCTAGGAGTAAGAAACATAAGGTGCTTCTTTCTTGCTCTTTATTTTGCTAGTTTTGCTTAAGAAAATCTTGTCTAGACAAACTTCTAGAGCCCTAAAGTGCTAGCACTTTATAAGCTTTGTCTAGTTCTTATTGCATTAAATAATTTTCAAGAGTCTAAGGATAGGAGAAATCACTAGGGCCTAGAAGTGCCTACACCCTAGTTGAACCTTCTCTTTGAGGCTTGGTGCTTGAGAACTTAAGGTACTACTTCTCAAGCTTCCACCTTGTTATCTTTTAGACAAGAAATATCATTGTTGTCTCTCCAAGTTAATGTGCTGATATAACTGACTCCATAAACCCTAAAGGCACTAGTCTCTTGTCTCTCTTTTGTTGGAAGGTTGATCAAACACTCAAACACTATTCTCTTAAGCTATTACTAATTAAATATAACACTAATTTAGCCTAGATCACTAACTTTCTTGTTGTTGTTATAAATGTTTGCTACAGCCATTTAGCTGCAGCAAATTTTTTGCATAATTGACTTTGAATGCTAGCTAAACACTTCAGAAGTTGCTTATGACATTTGATTATCATTTTGCTTAGTAAATGCTATCTCTTCACTGTCTTTTCAAGCAATTCTGAAGAGCTTTTATTGCAGTTGTTACAATTTATTAATTGTTGTTGTAAACTTATTAACTGCTGCAATTTTATATCAGCTAGCACTTATTTTCACTGTTCATTATCTATTGAGGTGTTATTATCCTATTTGTACTTGGAATTATTGTATATGCATGCTATATTGTCTTGTTTCGAGCAGGTACATCAAGCACTTCATTAATCTCATATTTTAGACACGGACTTAGTGACTTTGGTAACCAGTGAGAGGGGGGAATATATCTTGACCATAACCCTAATTTTCCATCCCTTTAGGTTACCGAGGACGCCTTCCTTGGGGTAGACCCTGCCTATCCCTAAAAAGTGGGGATTTCCTATTAAGGTGACAGTGATAGGATATCTTGTTTGTTACGCCAATCTCCCTTACTTGCCTTGGGCTTTGGGCAAATACAGATTGCGCGATAACAGGCATCTCTGGTCCTAGTATTAGAACAAGGTAGAGAGTGAGCCCCCCAAATCCCTATAGAGGCAATGGTAGTGTACATCGTGTAGATGTCCTCTTTGATAGACTGATTTAGTACATGTTTTGTTGGCAAGAGATGGTGTGGTGCATCAAGGGAGAAACTAAATGTGGGGAGGCGCTCTGGGGAGATAGTCATCGATTGGAGAAGCCAAGACGCCTCTGAGAATCATCCACGTGTACGAGCTGAGAGAGGATCCAAAGCAAAAGCCTATGAGAAGTGTTATCGCACAATTTGTACTTGTCCAAGCCCAAGACAAGTAAATCAAATTGGTGTAACTACAAGATAACCCACCACTATCACCTTAGTAGGAAATCCCCACGTTTCAGGGATGGATGAGGTCCATCCTAGGGGAGGCATCCCCGGTAACCTCAAGGGATCAGATAGAAAGGATGTAGCCAAGTTTGGAGCACCCTCTCATTGGTTACCTAAGTCAAGGTCTATGTCTGTAGAATTGAGGCAAAGGGTAGAGATTTGGGTACCTGCCTGGAACAAGAACAAACATAGCATGTATATAGCAATTTCCAAGTACCAATATGATAGTAAAACCTCAAAAGACGGTAGACAGTGAAAATATATACTAGCTGGTACAAAATTGCAGCAATATAAAGGTTTACAACAGCAATTAATAATTTGTAACAGCCACAAGAAATTTAGTTCAGAATAGCATGAAATCACAGTGAAAACATAGCATAAACCCAATAGATTGTATTCCAATATTTCCAAGCAATTTATGAGTAAGTTAGGCTAGTGTTAAGTTAGTGTATGCAGAAAAATGAAGCAAATTAGATGGTTGTGGCAGTGTTTTGCAACAGCAACAATAAAGTTAGTGAATTTAGCTAAGCTAGGGTTAGGAAAGGTTAGTAAAAGCCTTGGATAGTAAGGTTTGAGAGTTGGTTTGATCACAATCCTTCACAAGATCAATAGAAATCAGTGCCTTTTTGGGCTTATGGAGTCATTTACAACAGCAATTAGCATTCAATTAGAGACTACTGATAATAATGTCCAAAGAAATGGGGTAAAGTTTGAGGTGCTAGCACCTTAGGGCCTCAAACTCTAAGCCTCAAGAGGAAGATTTTGCTAGGGAGCAAGCTCTTTTGGGCCCTAGCAAATTCTCCTCCTTAAGATTCTTGAAAAACTAATCACAACAAGCTTCTAAAACAAAACTCCCAAAGTGGTAGCACTTTAGGGATTTAGGAGTTTGCCCTAGATGAGGTTTCCTTAACAAATTAATGGATGAAATCTTCTAGAGAGAGGAAGAAACATCTTATGTTCCTCTCCTAGGGTTTTAGACAAGCAATCTCATAATCTTCAATATGAACAAGTAAAATTTACCATAAACATCCAAAGCATGAAATGAAATTGCAGATTTTACTTACTTCACCAAGAATAATCAAGCTTAATACCCTAGTTGCAGAAAATTTCACCATAAATGAGCCAAGAAACACCAAGACTTACCCTCCAAGAGATAGTGCACCATGTAAAAGGGCCAATTTGCCAAGTAGGGTGAAAATTTCAGACTTGATCCTTGTTGCCCGCCCATTTAGCACTGGTGGTCAACTCCATGTGCCATGAAGAGATGCATCATCAGATGCAAATTTGTCGAAGACTTTGGTTCTACAGGGCATGTTTGGCCCCAACACTTCTTTTTGTAATTGGAATTTCCGCACCCCTGCGTGGGTTAATAATGTAAT